>MINK01172261.1:0-33644 GCA_001735545.1 Phormia regina
ATGCCTTCTTGAAGCAGGTTGATAAGGGAGAGTTATTTTATCTCTCCCTTACAAACCTGGTTCTGGGTATGCAGCAATTTTTGCTGGGAAATGTCTTTGCGGACTCCTTCTCGGCTTTTGATGGTCGGGTTCGACATTTCTTGTTTATTCTTATATTTTGTGGAAATTTTATGTTGTATTTTAGTATAATATTTTTGTTTATAATTCAGGAGCAAAAAAAAAAAAATAGTCCTTTCTTTAGTAATCTAATAACTCTGTGATGATTTAAATGTATCCGTCCGGATGTCTAACCGAAAATAAAATATTTGACCTAAATAAGCGTTCCGTAGCATTGTCTGTATTGGTTGAAATTCCAAGGGTATAAGTTACAGATGTTGTACTTCAATTTTCCGAAAACAAAAAAATTTAACTTCAAACACTTCAAACCAAAATGCTTAATTGATTAATAGTTGTTCTTATTTTTGATAATTCATAATTTCAAAAAAGTATTCTTCTATTTTTTTAAAGAAGGTTCAATTATTTGCAGAACAGTAATGTATTTTAGTTTTAAAACAAACAAACAAATGTTCTATAATTTTTCATTTATTTATCTAAGGTATTTAACAACTACAACGGTTCAATTTTTGTGTAAAATAATATAAAACAAAATTTAAAATTTCAATCATTCATTCATTCATTATTCCTTACATACATATATACATAAACCTTTAGCATTTGAATAATTTAAATCATTATACTCTATCTTGAAAATAAATTACGATTCACATTTGATATGATTGATATGAGTATTGTTTTGAAAAGACATTTATTGTGTTATTTATAAACATAATTAGAATTTCGCAAAAACAAAATTTTATCAATAGCATCAGATTTCATGAATGGTCTTTATGAATTTAAAAACATCAAACAATATTTTTTTGTGATTACATTCTCTTTTGGGTAAACAGATTACATATTATTTTCATAAATAACGCTTATTAATTATCTTTAAGATGACATATTACAAACAAAAAATTTCAAAAGATATTTTTTTGCTATGGAAAAAGTAATAGAAAAAACTGTTTTAAGAAAATTAAAAATTCTTTAAAATAAAACTAAAAATATCCTACTGTGAGCTTGAATGTATTTAGATATTAGTCTTTTAAACCTTTGTGAAGGATAACAAGTTTTTGGTTTTATTTCTTGTATTTTATTTTTCTTTTTAACATATTTCTTATTTTTATTAAACATATTACGAAAAAGGGATGTTTTGCATATGACAGGATAGTAAATGGTCAGTCTGTAGTAGTAGTAGTATGTAAAATTCTATTATAGGACTGACTGGTCAGCGTATTGGTCACTGTCTGTTAAAAGTATACAAAAATTGTTGGATGATCAAGCTTTTTTTATTTTATTTTTTTAGATTTGGTTTCTGAAACACATTGTCCTTGTATACTCTTAAAGGTTATAGGTCATTACCGTACTTTTGGACATTTCTTCTCACAGTTTTAGTTTCATATACATGCAAATGGGATTTGATTACCAAAGGATATAAATACTTTTTTGCCATAAGTTTTTAACATTATTTTTATGAATTTTAATGAATTTACAAGTTTTTATCTTTAAGTTGTTTTAAAATTTGTAGTTGTATAGAGGAGAATTCAAAAAAAAAAAAAATTGTCCGGTTATAAGCTATTTAAGAGGGGAGTGTCCAGTTTGGCAAATAAATATATATTTAAAGAAACAAAAAGTTTTAAATATTTTAAAAATGGCAAACATTAGAAAACTGAATGTTGAATAAAGGTTTTGTTTTTATGTTATTGTATTGCCAAGAGGTCATTTTAAAAATTTGACCTTTTTTTAATTGTAATAAGTTCTAGAAAGAAGATACGAAGCCATTTTGTATTTTATATAGATATGGAAAAAAATAGTATTGTGTTCTTTAAGTTTGTGAAAAAATTTAGAAACAAAAACTATATTTTATTCTAATGATTTACTTGAAAAATCTTTATATTTAAACGTTGTGTTTGTTTAAAAAAATACTACTGACTGGTCAGTAGCGACCAAGTTACTCTAACGTAAATGAAAATGTACCTAATGAGCGACCTAATCGAACAGTGTTGATAGCTTTTTATTTAAACTTAACAAATAAACGTAAAAAAAAACGCTGTAAAAATTTATCAATTCCACAAATTATTTTGCATAAAAAGCCGTTAAAATAATTTAAGTAAAGTGTAAAGATGAATCAGATGACAAATCACTAAAATACAAACCAATAAATGTAGCGATTTTGAAATAAATTGAGACTTACTGGATATCAATTACACATAGCAATTGACATCACTGATGTTAATGTGTGTACAAAGCACTGGCAATATTTACGTTTTTTGAATAATCTTCCTTTTCCACTTCCATTTACATCAACGTTTTTACATTTACATATACGGTAGAGTAACGGAGCCTTTACTCTATATAATTACAGGTATGAATTTTAGAAAGTCATTACTTAGATGTCATTACAAGAACTAATTATTTTGATGCTATTCAAAAACTCATTAATTTTAAAGTATAATTAAAGTCATTATTAGCAAAATAAATAGAACTAGTTACATTATCGCATAATGGTTCCAAACACATGGTCAGAGCAATACAGGTTCCTAGCAGGTCGAGTCAGTGGGGTAGTGTGTGGCCCTTCAAAATTTACCATGCATGTAATTTTTGGAAAAAACGCCAAAAATTTATTTATTATATGACAGAAAAGAAATTTTATAAATATATTGTCCTTGTGAATCTCCACAAAAATACAATTATCTCTTTAGTTTAAACGATATTATCTTATTTAACTTTGGTGGACTTAATATTTTTCCCAAAATAAATAAATAAATTAAAAATATATAAATCGTTAAGAAGTTATATATATCTGAATTTGGAACTTTAAAACATTTTTAGATTTTTGGCGGTTCTTCCAAAATTTTTTCAATATTTATTCTCTGATAAATTATGTTTTTTGTTCCAGGCTTTATAATTTGTTTAATGTTTTCATAAGAAATCTTAATGGTAATGCTTGTTTAGTAAATCCAGAAGAGTTGGGGACAATGGTCTGACCCCAATCCCTATTCAAATTTTGTCAAATTTAAAAATTGTTTCTTTATTTCTTTGTTAAGTTCTCAAATTGCAAAGCTGGGATGAATTTAATATTATCTTAATTATATAGCTCTATAAATAAGATAAACACCCAAAAAGTATTTTCTGACCGAGGACACTTATAACGACAGGGTGACCATTTCGATTAAAAAATTCAATTACTTTTAATACGTTTTATATGGATTGAGATTTTGGGTATTTTTTAAATATTAATTTTATTTAAATAAAAAAAAAACAACACAAAAATGCAAGTCTTTCGAGAAATGTTGCAATCATATCATATTCCACCAACTTTTTTTAATAAATTATTAATATCCTTATTCTTATATTTTCTTATATACCAAATACTTATATAAAAAAGTTTCTATATAAGTATTTGGTATATAAGAAATTTGGTATTCTCTAGTCAAATGAAGCTATTTTTACGGTTCAAATGTTATAGACTTATTTACAAAAATAGGCTTCCTGGAACCATTTGAATATTAGAAGCAGCGATTATCATAACCAGGAGTTGTGTCTATGTAGTGGCTAAGATAGTTGGGCAATGTTTTATCATGCTAATAGGCATGAGTGGGAAATTTTTATGATCTAGTAAAAATGTCAAAGTCTCAACCATCCATCTACATAACAATATTACAATAGAATTGGACATCATTTTTAATACGAAAACATTAGAAATATTTCAAAAATTGCTCTCCAACATGAAAAGCATATCTCATTGTTCTCAATCAAAACTATTAAATAAAGTTAATTTCAATTCATACTTGTTGTTTTTATTTTCTTTTTCATTGTGATTAATTACTCTTAATATCTGAACAATAAAAAAACAAACAAACAAACATACATATGTATTTACATACATAAATAATTTTGGGTTTGTAATAAATATCTTAATGTGTATCCTGCTACAGAAGCTGTATGACTGCGCAATCTCGAAACAGGACATTAGGGTTAAAACAAAAACAAGCCACAGCATCCTTATAACATACATCATATGTTAAAGGATGAAAAAGGGGTTCAATGGGTCAAAAACTATGTTTGTATAATGTAGATTTCAAGAAATTTAACTCACATGCAAATCATTTCGTAAATTTAAATATTCTCTTTGCTTAAATATTTTACAATAATTTATGCATAAATTGAATAAGTATAGGAAAAAGGACGACAGTGATTCATTTGTGTCATCAGTCAAGTTGATGAGGTAATTATTAACACCGTGTATTTTTTGTATTTTTTTAGTATCTTAAATTTTCGACTGCTGGTTGATAACGAAAATTTTTAATGAAGTGGTTTAAAATTTCTATAACTGGATAAATTGTAAATTACAGGGTGTATTATTGTGATGCTGGAGTTTCTTTTGTTTCATGTTTAATTTTCAATTACGTATCTTGTAGCTTATTAATTTAGATGTCACTTTTTTTATTTGGCTTGTGTTATCTTGCTTAAAATTTGAAAAAGGTTTTGTGTCAAAAAGGTGAAATTCTAAACCAAAATATTTGTTTTATTTATTGTTTCAAATGTGGTGGGAAAAATAATTATTTAAATGGAGGCAATTTAAACTAAAACTTTAATTATGTTTTTTTATTTTATATTTAAAGAACAACTGTTCAAGTTTTTTTTAATCAATATAAATTTTAAAATTAAGTAGGGGTTCACACACAGTAATTTTTCTTGTTGCAATACTTTATATTTTTCTTAGGAAATAAAAGAGAAAGGAATGAAAAGTTTTGATATTCTCCTTACCTATACCAAGAAACTCAGTATAAAAAAAAATTGCTATATGTAAACCCCAACTTATTTTATTTATATTTTAATGGAATAATTCTTTATTTTTCATATACCGAATTTGTCAACTAAATATCAATTTTAATTTTACTGCTTAATATTTTTATTAACCATTAAAAATCCTCTAAATCATAAATTAATAAAAATCACTCCTCAAATTCCTTCACATTTCCTAACATAAATTTATGTATGAATAATAACATAAAAACTATCTCACGCACTTTTATGCCCTAAAAAAAGTATCCGGAAGTAACATACCTTTTACTATATTTAAACATGTATATTTTGTTCTCTAAACAATCAAGTTTTTTTTTTATTTTTTTAGATACAGAGTACATAATAAAAAACACAGGTGTCGGTTAAGATAAAAACCAAATGAAAATTATAAGAAAACACAACCAATGAAATGAAAATGTACCACACATATAAATTTTATAAAACATATCATACCAGCAAGAAAGAACAACAACAAAAAAACCTTAAAGATGTGGTCATGATAACTGAGACAACAACAGCAATTGTTTGTAAGAAGTAAAATAACAAAGTAACTATGCAGAGTATAGAATCACTGCAGCAAGTTTTTTTTTGTTACAAAAATTACAACTACTTGGTTAGTTGTGTAAACAGAGTGTGAAAGGAGTAGATTCTTTAACTAATTTTAAGATAATTAAAAGATAATCTTATTTGACAGTTTATTTCCAACATCCAAGTTTATATTAGCAATTTTGTGAAATTTCATTATATCCATATTATAACGATTACTGGCACATATCTATACAAATTTAATTCAATTATTTGATTTTTGTTACTTTTTTATATAAACTGATTTATTTCATTTTTCTGATTACAAATATATATGGTATATACTTCAAGGCTCAAAAGATTGCCCTGAGAATTTAATCAGAATGCAAACTACATATATTTTATAAGATATATGACCAATATTTCGATTAGGTGGAAGTGGAAATTTAATAACTTTTGTGTAAAGAGTATAAAATGTTACATAAGTTTATCCAATAACCTAATAATCAATAACTTGATAAAAAGAAGGATACACTGGATTTCAAAAATGTAACCTGGAAGGAAAAATATTTTAAAGGTCATTTCTAAAATTTTCCAGATCTCTTATTAAAAAAACAGTAAAATAAAACGAGAGAAAAGGGTATATGATAGCTTATGCCATTGCCTATATGTATAAAAACGGAAAGGGCCAATTATAGACCTAGAATTTTATTAAGTGAAAAATAAAAAATACTAAGAATATTACCTCGAAACTAAGATTCACATGTATTTATGCACTTTTGGGTTATTCCCGAATTGGTTCTTATATGGGAGCTATTGCCAGTTATGGATCGATATCGATATTACACTTATCTTATGTTTCTATGTTTCTATTTTTAAGGTAATTTTGAGTGTAAAAATTCAATTCCGGTAGGACATTTATATGGGGGCTGGTTGAAATAATAGGTGAGCATTATCAAATTCAGTACGTTTTGTTCTTTTGTTCTATAAATTCATTCAAAGGCTTTGAATAGAAATAATTCTTTATTAAATTAATTTGTAAAGAATTCATTCAATTTAATTTAAAAAATTTAAAAGTATTATTTTTATATTCAATTTCTAACATCCGGGAAAAATTGTAAAAAGTGTTCTTAAATTATTGGTCCTAGAATCATTAGAACTAGTGATTTCGTAACTAATTCAGGAACGTATTGAATAAAACCTTATTATGATTCCAAATTCGTTTAAAGGGATGATTTTGAGAACTATCGTTTAAGAACTAATTCTGTATAACATCTACATCACTTCTCCAACAAAATGCTGGTCCCCAAATAACTTCCTTAAAATGAAAAAACTTGAATAAAAAAAAAAAAATAAAAGATTTAATAATACAAAAGAGTTTAACAAAATTAAAAAAGAAAATAAAACTAAAAACTTCTGAATGCGACAATTCGAACGCAATCATTATTTAAGGAATTTTCATATGTTATGGACTAGTTGTAGAACTTATGATTTTTTTTTTTCTAGATATTATGATTTTCAATTTTTTATAAAATAAATTAAAATTTTTTATAATTTGAATTGAAGAAAATTTAAATGATTTAATATTTTTTTAAGTCGAAAAATTCCCCCGTGTGAATTAAATTATCGGTAGGCTTAATCTTAATTCTTTCAAAACATATTGTGCTTTCTAATTTCGCTCAGAACATTTCAAAATTACACTTTCACTTTCGATGTCAAATGTCGTTTAGTCCATAAGTGATAATTTATCATAGATTTAAAAATTTAAAAATATTTGAAATCGGTTCATATTTTTAAGTTAAAAGCCGCCATATGGTTTTCACCCTCAAGATGCTCAACTTTGTCCCATGCCAACAATATTCTAACTCCACATCGATGCTTCAAGTTTCACCTAAATCGGTTCTGTGGTTTCAGAGATCCACACTAATTGCTATTTATTTTGCATTTGGCACCACTGTGCAATGTGTGAATGAAAGCTATGAAATCCTGTTATATGACGAAACTTTTAATTTAAATGTGACAGAACAAAATTTTAAATAATCCTAAATAAAGTGTGCAATTTTACAGTGGAACACGGTTATAACGAACTCGAAGGGACTGATATATTTAGTTCGTTATATCCGTAAAATTCCATAAAAAATATCTTATTATTATTTTCTATAAACATATGTTGTATTAAAAAAACCAACAACTGTAAATGTAACATTCATCTTTTATTTTTATTAGAAATTAATGAAAATTACTTCTAATTATTCAATAATTTAAATGGAAATAAATAAAAATAATTTTTGTTAGTTTTTAATTTTTGAAACATTTTGAAATGTGTAATTTTATTTATCTTAGTATTTATCTTAGTATTTGTGGGAGTTCGTTATAAACGTAGTTTTTTGTATGAAAATTTCTTCTTGGAACCATAAAAATGTGTTCGTTATAAAAGGAGTTCGCTATAACCGTGTTCGTTATAAACTTATTTATTTGTATGGAAAATGTTAGTAAAATTAATGGGACCGAAGAAAAGTGTTCGTTATAGTCATAGTTCGTTATAACTGGTGTTCATTATAACCGTGTTTGACTGTATAACAAATTAATTTTTAAAAAGATATTTTTTTTTAACTTTATGAGCCCGAAATTTTGTTTAAATATTATTATATTATAGTTATTAGTAGATTTTATTTAATGCTCATATTGAATTAAAATAATCTTCGTAAAATTTTTATAATATTCTTCCGAAAATTTTAAATTCTTTCGAAAGCAAATTTGAAGTTATGAACGTTATTGAGTTTTTTTTATGTGTAAAAATAACTGTCATCCGATGTTATATGTTATTTAAATTATTTTCTTTAATATATAATTCCTTAAAATATCTGCAATTTTATAATTTTAATATACATATGTAAAAATGTACATGACGCAGTTGTTGTTAAGTGACTGACAAGTATGGGTCAAAAACTGGCAAAACTTAAACATGCTTGTTTATTTTAGATGTGAATTCATATTCACTCAAAATAATATTTGCAAAATAAGTATTATACCGCATAGTTATTTTTATTTCGAACGAATCTTGTAGTTGTCACTTTGATGGAAAAAAAAAACTAAAACAAAATTAAAAAAATAAACGTGAGAAAATTAGCAAACTCAGACGTGTTATGATTTATAATATACACAATCTGTTATTTTTTCCATATATATTTTTTTAACATTTTGTAAATTCTTGAAATTGTTCTCAAATAAGAAAAAAAAAAGCAATTCTTAGATAAATTAACCTTGTTTATAGGTATTGGCCTTATTTTTAATGACTTTCATAAAACAACTCAGGTGGTCACCTAAAATGAACTTATACTTATTATTATGATGAGTTAAATTCTTTTGAATTTTATTGCTTTCAAAACACACACACACACAATTAAAATCTGTGAACTTTCTAAGATGACAATTTAATTAGAAATACTTAGAGAGTTTTATGATATTTTAAGGAAATATATATTTTTTTGATCTTTAAGATTTCTAGCGGTTTTCTTTTCTTTTATGTACAAAAGTGCATTTAAGTCATAGGTTTTTTTATTATATGATGTTTTTTTAATGTTTCTTTTACTGTTAACACACTTTTCGGAACCATGGTCATGCAACAAAGTGTTAATAATTTTAAATTGTTTTATGTGCACTTCCAAGCGGATGTTTTTTGTTAAATATTGTTATTTTTTATTAGACTTTATTATAACAAAAGGTGAGCGCACGCGCTTAAATGTTAAATTAAGATTTTAAATAATTAAGCTTTTATTTAATTAGACTGGTGTTGACAAAGTTCATATTACTTAGATTTAATTTGTTTTAATGTCTTTTTTAGGATAAAATCTTGTTTTTAATGACCGACAAAATATTTTTAGTAAAGAAAAATGTTTGTTTTTTATTTTTATATAGATAATGATGAAAAATATAAAGTTTCTAAAAGTATCATTTTGATTTAAACTTATCCTTATGGTATTGATCATATCTCTATTGGATTTTGCTTAAGAAGATGTGAAAGCGGACAAACATAAGGTACTTAATCCAAAAATTTAAATCCAATTTTTCTTTTCTTTCTTAATTGAAGTAAACACAAATTTTGTTTATTTTTTATTTAAGAAACTAAGGCCGTTTGTATGTTTCTCATATGAAATTTCGATTTTAGATGAAAAATATTAGTGATCACAAATCACCAAACAAAAAAATTCGAGAAGGGGTCAATTATGAACCAATATTTGTATTAAAAGTAAAAAACTTCGAATACAAATATTCCGTTAATACTAAGAGTCACATGTCTTAATGAGCAAGTGGGCGATTCCCGAAATTGGGTCTTATATGAGAGCTATGGTCAATTATGAACCGATCTTCATAAAATATTGCACTCTTATTTTTACTTATAAAAATATTATTTATATCGAATATTAAGTTGATACTAACATTCGTATAAGATTTATGGTAGTGTAGGGTATAATAAAATATATAAATAAAAAATCTGTAGAAATGTTATTCCTTAACTCTGATATTATTCCTTTGAATTTTTCAATCAACAATTGAAAAATTTATCTCAATTGGACAAACCATCGTAAATACTGAATTATATGGTGATATTGATTTAATGAATAAATTAATCAAATATAAATAAAAATAAATGATAATTTGAATAACTGAATATAGGTTGAGTTTCAATTAATAAAATAATTCAATACAAATTATTCGTAATTAAAATTAGAATTTATTTATTTTTTGGATTTTTTTTTTTTTGTAAAAATAATAACATTTTTTTTTTTTTTTGGCTTTCTAAAGAATATGTTGTAATTGGTATCAATAAAAATAAATCAAATATGAAATTAAATAAATATAATTTTTTATAGATAGAGTTTCAATTAATAATATAATTGAATAAGCACTATTCTTAATTGAAATAAGATTTTAAAATTTTATATTTAAAATTCATATTTAATTTGTTATAACCAGGGCTGATATTTTAATGCACTAAAAATTTTCAAATATGCGCTTATAACATATATCATAAAATAGAAAATATGCACCAAAAATTTGAAAAATATGCATTTAAAACTGAAAATATAAGCAACAAAATATATTTTGTCTAATATTATTGATTAAAAAAGAACAATTCACATATGTTTAATGAATTTGTAAGAATTTAGTTGTCATATCTTGGCCTCAATGTTGTGTTTAATTAACTAAAGTTGAACGAATTCAAAAAATATTAACACAAAATTGTTGTTATTCATATTCATATCGTGTTCACCAAAATGTCGTAAACGAATAATTTTCATCATTCGTATAAAGTTCATCGACGTTCAGGATTTATTGCTGAAGCAATTTTTGTTGTGAACGGATTAATTTGTATTAAATTTATTCAATTAGATGCGATATAAATAAAAAAAAATGATGCGAGATATAAAATGGTATTTGAGACCTTAATTGCAAATAAGTAGGTATCAACATATGTAGGTGAATGCAAAAATTTAATGCATCAAATTTCAAGCTCTTATTTTCTTGGACTATGAATTTAGAGCTAACGAAAGAAAAATGTATAGTCGGTCAAGTTCGACCATATGATACCCCACACTGTGTAGTAAAATTCGGAAAAAGGCCAATTATGGACCCATACTTGTAAGATTCACATGTATTTATGAAATTTTGGGTGATTCTTCATATGGGGTCTTATATGGGAGCTCTGTGCAATTTTTTTTTTTTTTTTTTTTTTTTTTTTGAGTGTTGAAATCCTATTACGGGAAGACATTTGTATTATGGCTAGGTGAATTAATAGACCGATCACAACCATTTTTAATAGGCTTCGGCCTTGTGACAAGAAAGTCCAACGTACTAAATTTCATGGAATTATCATTAATATTGCGCCCTGTGCTTTTTGCGTAAGGTTTATATGGGCAACCAGCAAGGCAGATGGGTGGATATAGTTGGATCTTTAAGGTGGGTGTTGGATTTGTGCTTTACAAACATTAGCACAAACGCATAATACCTCAACCACCTGCGGTGGTGTAGGGTATACAAATTTAAAAAAAAATACTTAAAATTATAAAATATGCAATATTATGCACTTTTCTAAAAATATGCAATAACAAATCAATTGCATTTTGTTATAAATCAACTGATTCGCAAAAATATATGAAATCCGATAAAATGTTTTATTTTTAGAATATTAGAAAATTTTTATTTTGATAAATATAATAATTGGTACAATTAAAACTAATTGAAATAATTTTTATCTTTCATAGATCGATTAATAGATCATATTTTTCTGTGTACATATAAATATTAGAACATTTACATTGTGATAAATTTTATAATTGATACAATGAAAAAATTAATTGACGTGCTTATTTTTAATAAATCTATTAAAACACCATATTTTTTCTGTGTATAATATAAATAATTAATCAAATGTAAATAAAAATAAGTGAATATTTGTGCAATTGAATATAAAATTTGTTCCTGGGTAGAATTTTAATTAAAAAAATAATTGAATATATATTATTCGTAATTGAAATTGGATATCCGATATTTTATGAAAAATTTCATTATAATTTCTAATAAAAGCTATTTAATTTTGAGTAATTTATTTAATTAAAAAATATATATATTTAAAAACATTTTAAATATAAATGTTGCTTCGACGATAATTTGCTCTATGTTGACATTGGTATTGAATTCATAACAAAAAAATTTTCAATGTATAAAAGCATATGATTCGAAAATTAAAATTAAGTTGCATTCTTCCTAATGATTCAAAGGATATTGTTTTAATCTTATTGCCCAAGATAATTTTTTAATTTCACGAATTTCTAAAGGACATATTTTACCACCCAAAAAAATAATAATATTCTCCTAACTTTATGAGAAAGAAAATTTCTATAGTATTTTATAAAATTCCCATAATTAAATCTCACTTCCAATATTAAAATTTTGAACGGAAATCACAAATTATTTTTAAATATCTATGGTCAAAATATTAGGTATCTTAAAATAGATTGGACGTTAAGCATGAGTAAATTAAAAATAGAGACAAAAAAGGATTCTGTAAAATTTTGAAATAAAATTCCCATGCAAGGATAACAATTACCAACAACTTGCATGCACTAGTAAATAGATAAAGTACTTACAACTATATACTAAGTAGTTGTTAGTACTTGACTTGACTAAACAGGAGAGGGTGGAAATTCAATGAGTTAAGTTGCGGTAAGTGTTATTATTTAGAGCGTTAAAAAAGTGGTAGTAAAAAAATAATAAAATATCCTTATTAACTGCTATAAGGGTGTCCTGTTTATAATTTTTGTTTTTTATTGTGATAAAGTTGTTTGATTGACTTTAAACATTTAAACATGAAAATTTCATGTTGTTTAGCGGAAAATAGTTGACAAGTTTTGTTCAACAAAAACAATCAAATTGCTTTGATGGCAAAGTAGTAGTAGAAAACATTAAAAAAAAAGTTAAAACAAAAAATAACTGTGAGAAAACATGACTTTGTGATTTTATTTGTTTGTGTGTAGAGTCTTTTTTTATGTTAACCGGAAACTATAGCTGGTTAGTTAACGGAAAAAAACATTTGTTTTTTATAAATATTTTACTGTCAAAGTAGGTGATTTTCTATTTTTATGTTTCATTTTTTTCTCTCTCACTCTCAACTCTTTTAGTTTTTGAGGGACATATGTCTATCATAAACAGGAGGACAATTCCTTTTTATTCTGTGATTCTTTTTCTAAAAAAGAAAAAATAAAAATTATTACATTTTATATCAAAAATAAAGGACAGGTGATGTTTTAAACTAAAAAGAAAAAATATGCTGAGTTGTTTTGTTTTGTCATTGATGTCCTTTCTTGGCAATATTAAATCATATTTTAATCCTCTTAAATTTTCTAATTTTTTGACTTTAAATAAAAATTTCTTTTTGAAAGAATTAAAAATCAATAGATATTTGTACATCATGTGTTGGTAATTTGTAAAGAAATTTCATTTGGTACATCAAGACAGCTTGTGCTTCTTTCTTTTATTTGACGCGTGCATAAACCGATCTGTCATTTAACAATCGAAATGTCAAAAATTTTGACAGTTCAATTTCTTGGCGAAAAAAAAGTCGAACAAACAACCTGAAAAGAAAAATGTAAAATATAATTACTACCACACCTAATAGGTGGTTCATACATACATATATACATACATATAAAGGAGCATATGATGACACCAACACATTACACACTTTTTTTACTGTTTGAATTTACACTTATATTTTAGGGGAATACAGTGGGGTGGTTAGCTAAAAATTTGATCATAAAAATAGAGGTAATGATTAAGATTAAAGTTACATATCGAGAAGAATTAGTTACCTGGGTATTATCTGGCTTAAAATTTAATCTAAAGTAACGGCACACAATGGTTCCAAAACGCTTTCTTTTTGAATAATTCTGTAAATGTTGAACTGCTAGATATATCTCAATAACATTTCACAATATCAGAGATGGGTGTTCTTCAGCTGATTGGGAAGAGTACAGGCTACTAGGATGTCAGTTGATGATGTCGGGTATGTGATTTTTTTTTAAATTCATTTATCATCTGACAGAAAGTCCTTGTTATTTCTTTTGATTTAAGGCATTTTGGGCTTAATATATATTTGAAAAGTATCGATGTTTCCAACTCAAATGAAAATTTACTTCAATCTAATATAAAGTTTTTCAAATTGTTCGTCCTAAAATAATCCTTTCATGAGCTAGATCAAAATAAAAATAGGTCCTTTTTCTAGTATTTTGAAATTTGTTCAAAATTCTGCTAAGGAAACAATAGGCAAATCATGTATCGTATGAAAGCTCTTTGGGGCACGCATTTAATGACATAACAAAAAATGTATGACCAGATCCAAAAAAAAAAGTTCAAAATTTTGCAATTTTTCACCAAAAATTTAGAAATTTAAATTTTTTTATTAGAATTTTCCAAACAATAACTTCCTTCATATACAATTTTATTATACGAGAGGGATTTATATAAATTTAGCACCAAATCGTGCATTAATACGTATATGTTTATAAGCTTTTCAATGATATATAACACTTTATACTTTTATTAACAAACACCTAATTAAAATAAGTTTAAGTGAAATACTCAAAAATGTTGTAACAAAAGTACTTTCTGGCGGACTCCCTTTATAACTATAGGGTGACCATTGCAATGAAAATAGTAAATTATTTTAACACGTTTTATAAGGATTGGGATTTTGAGGCTTTTCATGAAAAAAGTGGGATTTTTTTATTCTCTGATTTTATATTGAAATTTCGATAAAATATCACATTTTGTTAAAGTTTATATATTAACATTATGTTAAAAAAACACAGACAAATATAAAATTAAAATTTTTGAAAAATTCTGCGATTGTTGATGATACCAATTTTTTGTCTAACACAAAAATTATCTTCACACATTTATGGCCCACTGTAAAAACTCTATCTTAAAAAAAATAAACACACTCAAATGAAATGTCAGGCATGCGTCATTTGTTAACCAACATAAAGACTGTATGTTGTTGCAAAAAAATATGTATATAAAAGCAAAGAAATACAAAAAATGAGCAACAAAAGATTGAAAAGTAAATCACCTAAAGTAACAGAGTACACAAAACGTCATAAAAGAAAATTAAATTGAAAATTCATTTTAAAGCCAGGAAAGAAAATGAAATGAAATACCTTTGAATTATATTTACACAAAGACAAATATTAAAAAAAAATCAGTTCAAATATAAAAAAAAACCTGGTCTGATGTTCAGTTTTTCCTTCATACAAGAGTGTGTTAAAGTACGAGTATAAATGTCATCAGCATTCAAACATACAAACACTCATATTTTTGCCACATTTCATATTTTATTTTGTCAACGTTAACATCCTCTTTGAAATGTTTTTTCTTCTTTCATTTCTGTTAGGTACAAACATATAACGTATGTATAATGTAATAGTATTTGCAAATTTTTAAACTTTTTTTATTTTGCCATGACACCCGCGCATAAAAGCAACCATCCGTTTCCGCTTTTTTCTGTTCTGTTCTTTTTTTTTGCGTTCATATACTTTTTAAGGGACTCATTTACGACAGGAAAGGTATGGGTCTTTGTAATATGGTATGATTGTAAAAGATATACTTGGATTTGTTAATGAAATGTATGAATGTTTGTATGTATGTTATAGTCGTGTAGGTGCGAGTTGTATACACATCATATCATATAAACAAATATCACGGAGAAAAAATAATAAAATGAAAAAGTTTTTTTTTATTATTCTATCATTTTGTTTGTTTTATATATATTTTTTTGGTGTTATGTCAACATATTTCCAGTTATGATATTTATATTTTTCATTAACCCATTTTTAAGGATCAAATATAAAATAAAATGAGGATTTTATAAAAAAAAAGGAATGAAAAAATTAATAAAATAAATCTTCATTATATAAAAATTCGGTTTTTAGGGAAAATTACTTATTGTCTGGATCCTTTTATATACCGCAGTCGAAATAGCAATATCCGTTCATATATAGATGTATATGGCGCTTTTGAGGGTCATCGAAATCGGAACATTGATATATATGTAGGTAGCCTTGCAGCAATCAAGGCCCTCCAATTCTCCAGTGAAAGATAGTGATATATTGACGACTGTATACGCTACTTTACTCAGCTAATACTCTTTCGGGTAGAGCTGATATGTCTTCCGGGTCACACAGGTGGACCAACAGAAAGTTAGTTTTTTGGTTATGGAAAGCGGGAGGAGCCTTCTTCACATATAGGATATCACAAGTTCTTAATGGCCTCCGAGTACACTTGCAATAGCGGGCGATTCTTATAAATTAACCTCCCATAAAAGACCCAATTTCGGGAATCACCCGAGCTATTTTCAATTGTGGACCGATCTACATAAAATTTCTGTCATATTTGTGAAGAACAAATTTTCACCGAATTTCATTAAAATATTATTATTTTGAGTGATGGAACCCTATTTCGGAGTGACATTTTTATGGTGGTTAAGTGAAATAATGGGCCGATCAGAACCTTATTTCGGGGTGACATTTTTATGGAGGTTAAGTGAAATAATGGGCCGATCAGAACAAAATTCAAATTGAATTACCGTAAAAATTGCGACCTGTACATATGTACATTGTGCACAATGGTTACATGGATACAGATGGACAGACGGAGGGACATCGTTAGAACGATTTAAAATGTGGTTCTGAGTCGATTAGTATACATTAAGGTGGGTGTTGGATAAGAAGGATTTGAATTGGATTTTTTTAGGTTTTGAGTAAAATCAGATAAGTCGTTTTCGAGATTTGCTTCAAAATATAAATTAAAAAAATAGTGTTAATTGATTGAGAAACCCCGTATTATTTATTTGAGGAGAAATTAATTAAAATAACCCCATTATGTTCACATGTTTTACATGGTCACTGTAATAATTTATATAATTGCAACAGTTATATTATGATCATAGGAATCAAATATTCCTTTCAAAGATCAAATTATTATTGTAGTAAAAATAAAATATATTCGCTTTAATAAATTATTAATGATTTTTATCATATTCTAGCATAATAATTTATATTCTTAGCAAACAAAATTCACACCAATACATTTACAACGTTTAGAGTAATCCGTATATTTCATTATTTCCGTTACAATATCTTCGATAATTATTATTAATACCTACCAACAATAACAACAAACAATTAAAACTAATGCAAATAAAAAATGTAACACATTTTGAACTAAAACATTTTATAACGGCTGCAGTAACGAAATAAAAATTTAAATTTTTCATTGTATTGCAAAAGAAAACATTTTATTATTATTATTTCTCTTCTGATACGCAAATAAACTTCAATCTTTCTTATTATTTTGAATACAATTTAAACAAAAGATTTTTGCATAGCAATTTTATTTGGTAAATAATAAGAATATTGAAATTTTCTTTTCTTTTGTTTTTTTCTTCATCAACAACTTAACATCACATGCACATACATACATACATTCATATGTGAAGTTAAATCCAGCTAAATTTCATTAAAGATTATTATATTTTGGGGGGTAGATTTTCTCACATTATTAGTACATTTTTCCTAACAATGAAAAGCAAAGAAAATTTTGATAAATTTTGTATGTTTATTTGCTCTAGATTTTGAAGCAAAAAAAAAGAAGATTGAAAAAAGGTAGAAAAATATTTATTTAAGATTCAGGTAAGAAAGATACTAGTTAAACAAAGACCCACGCACAGCTGGACATTTATACGTGGTAAGTTATTTAAGGTTATTTATTTGCAATGTTTGTTAGTAGAGGGGGTTACTTTTGAGGTGTTTTGTTTAAGATATTTCTTTTTTAAATTTACATTATTCAGACTGATTTACACATTTGTTTTTTGCATATTTGTAACTTATTTTTTAAGTGTGTTTTTTAGAGATGTTGTCACCTTTTTTTAGGGATTTACTTTTTTGTGGCGTATGTTAATTTTCTTATGTTTACTGACAGGCTTTTGAATGTGTCATAATAAGGCGTAGCGTGTGGCAAATATGTTTTTTGTATTATATGATTTTTTTGCTTTAGAAACTATTGATATATTTATTTTGCCAACCAAGATAATATTATAAAGATGTGTTATTTATTGTAGAAATACCTTTAAATTAGGTGGTCCAGTTATTTAAGTAAATAAAAAACAGATAAAAAGTAAATAGCACAGCTTAATTTTTGTAATATATATATATATTTTTTTTTGGATAAACATAAAATGTGGAAATATTTACAAAATTATTTCTATATGAATATTTTTATATGGTTTCGTCTTTACCATGTAATACAATCATGTGGCAAAATCTGTTTAATTGAAATTTTGCAATAAAATTGGGTACCGAATAAAAATAGACAAAATACATATCAACATCAATTAAAATCTCCAAGTTATATTGAGTTGTTTTCTTATTAGAAGCTATCAAAGTTAAAATATTTTTTACAAGTTAGAAAAAGGATTAAAAATATTTTTTCAATGCATTCATTTTAAGTAAAAAATCTTTCAAATTAAAAATTTAAAACGAAAACATTAACTTCTGGTAATTAAATGTATTTTTCTACAAGTTTTTCTAAATTATAGTTTGTCTTAATATTTTTGTTATTTTTTGAAAATTGACCTAAAATACATTAATTTTAAATTTTTATGGAATGCAAATTAAATATACATTTCAGGAGCGGAACTATGGGGGTTCAAAATAGGGTGCTAATCCCATTGAAAATGTTTATCTGCTAGCAATCTTTTTCTTATCCAAGTATTTTTCGTATACACTGAAAAAAAAAATGAAATTCATTAATTTTTCCAATAATTTATAATTACTAATTCATAGTTCCTATGAAAAGATTAACATTTCATTGAAAAAAGCATTTAAATTTATTTCTTAATAAGTTAATTGATTTAATGTATTATTACATTGAATTCGTTTATTCATTAATTTAAAATTTTATCAAAAAAATTTTACATTGAATTTTAATATTAATGTATGACAATGCATTGTTTTAATGAACCTGTTCGTAGGGTCAAAATTAGTGCAAAAATTCATTGACAATTATTTTTCAATTAACTTTTGCATTGTATTTATGTACCTTTTTGGTTCAGTGTATATACTTTCAAATGACAACAATCTCAACTTTGAAAAATATTGGTTAAGTCTTTTCCATACATATACCAACATTTTGCACCGATTTGACCGTATTTTTTAATTAATTTATAAAAAGACAAAATTATCAATAAATCTTTTAAGGTTGAAAAATTTACGATTTTGAATTGGAAATTCGGGAAAAAATAAATAAACAGACGGACGGACGGAAGGATGAACAATAGTATTCTCTAAAAAAGGCCTAAGAAATTTAAAATTTCTTTTTGACTAATAAAAAAAAATAAGTCCAAATATTAAAGTAAAGATATCACTTTTCCCTGATTTCAGCATCATTTTCGGTCCATTAAATCCAGATGTATAGACGGACGGATGGACAGAGGCAGACTAAAAGCATTTTAGAATATCAAAAGTGCTATTTTTCTAAGTAATAAATGGAAAAAAATATGTAAAAATTCGGATATTAACTCTCGACCCAACTAACCCAAATATACAGACAAACGGACGGACATTATCATTCTACCTAAAAACGTTATTATAGTGTCGATATACCAAATATTTTTTTTTATTTAAATCTATCACAACTGCATTCAATATTCTTATCAATAATTAAATAAACATAAAAATTCGCCTCATCGACCAATAAAATTTATTTCTTCTCCTCCTTGTCACAGTTTTACTTTGATCTTAGAATAAATTGAGATCACAAAAACGTGCTGATGGCACCGATGCTGATGATCACACAAAAATTATAGTGATTTTATTGAAAATTTATCATGTGTGGAGGCGTGTAAATGGGATTGTATTTTCTAGTATTTTAATATGAATATAAACATTTAAATGACATTTTCAACAGCAAACTATTTAGTATTTAAAAAACATAAATTAAATTAGAAATTTTATTTATGAAGTTGCTTAAATGATAATAAATATTCTGGTAATTTAAACGATATTTATGATTAAACAAAAATTTAATAGGTGTGAAGGGAAATGAATTCAGCGGAAGTTAAAATTTGAGAAACTTGTTATTATTTTATTTTTTATTAAATAATATTAATAAGGAGTGTGATCGAAAATATATCAATATATTATAAAATTCAAAAACTTGGAAACTCTTGATAACACAGTTTTGATTGTTTATATGTTTAATTGATAATATACAATAAATTATAGTATAATATAAATTTTTTTCTTCTAACCACTACTTATGAACTTGTAGACCTTTTTTGGCAACCCTTTCATTTCAGATTTGATAGTAGTTCCAGCCCATCTTGTTTCAAAATCTTCGAGATTTAGGGACTCCCCTTCTTTGCTCCTCTTCAATTCTCTTTTCATAAAAGTTCAATATATCTTCAATGGTCTTAGCTCTGGATAATTTAAAGAATTGCCTCTCTTGATACAAATAGTATGTAATTTGTTTGGTACCACTCCAGAGTATTCTTAGGTATTAACATTATGTCAAATCGGACAAAAATATGTAGACCCATTCTGCTCTCTTATGAAAGGAAAAAGTTTTTTTGCAAACATTCTGTGTTGTATTATTATAGAGACCACTGTAACCATAGAAAACAACTAGAAGTCCAAAAAAAAGGCTCTCTTCACACGTATTCATTTGTTCTGTAGAAAATATTACTAACACATGCAAAGAGTTCTGTTTTTTTTTTTTTTTTTGACAATTCTGTTAGGTTTTTTGTGAGAAAGTTGGAGTTCTAGTTGTTTTCTATGACTGTAACCAAAAGTAATTTTCAAAATTGTTTGAATAAGACTTGTGGGGATATCTTTGCTCTAAGCACCTCCGGATTTATTTTACATGCATTTGCATTAAAATTTCTTTGGAAATAAAGTTTCGACTTCAGATTAATAAAATATTAGATTTTGTCATTCCGTGTGTAATATGTTGAAATAATAATTCTGGGTCTTCGTTCGCTTCTGAGTCGATCTTGCTATGTCCGTCTGTCTCTCTATTGAGAGCAGAATAACGCTCAAACGGGTGAACATAGGCAGTATTATATAGAAATTTGGCTCAAATGTTTGCCTTATATAAAGTTAGTTTGAGATTGGTATACTGTTCACTGAAATTATTTATTTTATTTAATGAACGCGTTCATTGATTTAAAATTTTATCANNAATAATATTTGTATTGTGATTCAATTATATTATTGCTGTATACATGAATCAGGTATATATGAACAGAAATATGGTTGCAAATACAACAATATTTTATTGTAATCATTTTATTGCTTTATACATGAAAGAAGTGCATACAGATTAAAAATATGGTTGCAGATCAACAATATTTCTATGGTAATTCAACAATATTTCTATTGTAATTGCTGTATACATATACAACAAAAATATGGTAGTATATCATTATTATTTATATTATTTATTTTTTAGATTAAAAGAAAATAAGGCTTCCTAGAGAGAATTTGCATTTTTTATTTATACATTTTTTTCATTTCACTCTTAAACATATACAGTGTGCAATAAGAGAGTTATGTCCAAATGTATAGCTATGACGTCTCAAGAAAACAATATTTAATTGTTCTAAGAAGTTTTACATATTTAAGAAACGGAGTCTGTAGATGAAATCTGCAAATATTTTACTAATTATTGTGATCAACAAAATATAGTTCATAAATTATATTTTAATCAAACATAATAGTTTTATCTTGAACTCTATCATGATTGAATGTCGTAAGAAAGACAAAAAAAAAATCAAACATATTTCTAACAAAACTATAATTTATTTAAAAGGTTGACAAAATTTTATTTTGCGATATAGGATAATATCAGTCTCCGTCAGATACGTAATTTTACAAAGTGCTAAACATTTTTCATTGACTATAGTTTCCACAAAATTGTACCAAAGTTTGAAGCATATCACGAAAATGACTCTAAATAGGTTCAATTAAATATCGTTAGTTTTGGAAATATTAAACATGATTTGAGAGCAAATTTCCCACAAAGTTTTCAACTCTTTTTGAAAAATCATAACTCGAAAATAGCACAAAAGAAAATATTTTTCTTCGATCATAAAAATAAATTTGTTGGAAATCAAATGTATAATTAGATACATTTTATTTATTTTGTGAAGATTTCGATTTAAGAAAATAATTAATTTAATTAAAAATTTGTTTAAATTTGCATATCTCAACAAAATGATTATATCAATTACTAAAAACGGTAAAAAATAAAAAAAGTGAAAAATATTTCCAACTACATTGAAAAAATTATTTTTAATGAATGCAGTACATTAAATGATATTCATTGATTTTTTCCAAGAATTTGTTAAAGTAATGTAAAAATTCATACCTTCAATGAAAAGATTCATTAAAATTAAATGAAAAAATTAACCCTATTATGAACATTACATTGAAACAAATACTTTAATTTATTCCTTAATAATATAAGTTAATTAGTTAATTGATTTAATGTATTAGAACATTGAATTCGTGTATTCAATGTACTAATACAATGTTTTAATTAAGAAGAAGCATAACACAATGAACAAAATTATCGAATCAATGAAATATTTCATTAAATTACCTTAAAATAAATACTTTCTAACGGGAAATAAAGTAAACAAAAACAAAATAGTTTGCTTTTATGTCTTGACAAGATATGACGCGTTTAAAATATAAGACAACAGAATTCAATGTTTTGTTTAGAATGAAAATTTTTTAAAAAAGTAAATAAATTATACAGATTTTTTTTCTTAACATGTAAGTATAGTAATATTAATGGTTTTAAACAGTTTTTAATGTTATATATTTAACTTTTATATGTGTAGATAAAACAATTAAGTCGCAGAGCAGCTCGCAGATAGTTTCGAAAAATATCGTGAATTAAAAAACCAAGAGGATTATATTCGTAAGTATTCATAAATATATAAAACATTTTATCTTTATTCCTTATAAAATTATATTACAGACTGAACAAAAATACAACCGGTGATCATCATCATGTTTTATAAAACATACATTCATTGATATCAATGAACAGTTCACTGAAATTATTTATTTTATTTAATGAACGCGTTCATTGATTTAAAATTTTATCAATGAACTTTTACATTGATTTCTAATATTAATATATGGCAATACATTGTTTTAATAAAACTGTACATAGGAACAAAATTAGTACACAAATTCATTGAAACAATTAACTTTTTAATTGTCTTTATGGAACTTTTTAGTTCAGTGTAGTATCAAAACAAAGTATTTAATATTATTAAAACTTTGTTATAAATCAATTAAAACTATTGTAATAAATTTGATAATAAAAATGATTAAATATCTTGGAAAAATTCTAATTACAAGGTAAATTCTAGGCCAAACAAGAAAATACACTTTAAAATAATAAAAAAGCATTGTCGATGTTAATAAATAATAAAAAAGTAATTTAAAACTTAATTTTATGGGCAAAATTGATCAATAAAAATATTATACAAGAAAACAAAAATCACATAAAAACCCCTTTTATAAACACAAATGTAAAGGTGGTGTAAAATATAAAACAAACAAACGAACATTGAAACAAATAAAAATTATGATTATTAAAAACTATAATCAAAATTAAATAAATTCATAAAAATAAAATTTTATTACCATATTCAAGTGGATGCGTTGTTTTTCGAACTAAAATAAAATAATATTTTTAAAATAGAATAGTTTGTTAAAAGTAGGGAATGAGTTGAAAATGCTTACAACCCCTTTAAATGATTGAAATAATGTTTCGTATTTTGGAAAATAGAAAATCTTAAATATGACAAATATTTTATCAATATTTTGAGTGTATGATTTAAACACATTTTTGTTTAAAGTGTTGACATAATATTGTTAGCATAGCACGAGCCAATTTAATATGATTAAATAATAAAAAGGGGTGCATCATTTTACTATTTTAGAATAAAATAAATATGTTTTCTATAAAACTGCAGCAGATGTGTTATGGTAGGAGTAAAATCACTTGAGCATTAATAAATATTCATCTTGATATATATACTTAAAATCGTACATACTTAAACGCTAATAAGCTTCTTAGATAATAAAGACATTTTCCAAAAGAATAGAAAAATACTTTTAATTTTGGAAGATACTTTTCTTGGGTGTCTTATAAGTTTTTGTATGTTTTCAAATCTTTAAGTACTTTTGTTTTATATAGTCTTTTTTGGAAGTCTTATAAGATTAGTATTGAATGGTTTGAGTTTTTGAAATATATTTGGTTTAGTAGTTTAGATTTTGAAAATTTATTAGCACATTAAGATAAAAATTCATTTCTGCTCCCAATCAAAATTGTCACCGCCTGTTCATGTTGCCTTCTTGTTTCAAACAAAATTCTTTTTAGTAAAAGTTTGTCATTAAATTTTATTGTTGAATATGTTTTTTTTCGAGTGTATTCTCATTATATTAGCTTGTGTGTATATTTATAAGTTTATGGTTGCATATTTGGTATTTTAAATATGTTTAATGGAATTTTTAGAAAATATTTAAAGATGTAAGAAGAAAATTTATTACATTCTTTATATTTGTGATTGTTATGTTTTATGTATATATTTATTAGATATTCATAATTGCCAGGTGAAGATTATTAAATACGGCTACTAAGTAATTAAAAGTTTAATTGATATACTGAAAAAAATATGTACATATTCAAATAATTTATTATAATTTTTTCGAATCTACAATTTTCGCGAATAATATAATAATAATTTGGTTCTACAAAAGATATTAATTCCAATATTTTTCTAAATAACAAAGAAATTTGTCAGCTAAGATAAAAAAATAATTTATTCTGAATAAAAAAAAAAAAAAAGTAAAAAAATTGTTATTTTTTATGGACCACCATAGGAGGTTGGGGTATTATGTGTTTGAGCAAATATTGTTATCATCCTGCACCCACTTTAAAGTATACCGTTAGACTCAGAATCACGGACGTAAATGGTTAAGTTTGAGTCGGTTCAACCATGTCCGTCCGTCCGTCCGTCTGATTGGCTGTCTGGCTGTCCATGTAAAGATTGTGCTTTGTGACGAAGTTTTATAAATAATTTTATGAAATTTGATACATATCTATAAAATTTGATCATGATCGGCCCATTATTTCACCTGACACCTAACAAATGTCCTACCGGAATTGAGTATTAGTGTCCATAAATACGTTAAAAATGCAAATATTTTAATGAAATTTAACAAAAATAAGCGCAAATCTGTATGGTAAATTTCTGAAGATCGGTCCATAATTGACTATAGCTCCCGTATGAATCCTTCTTCCGAAAATCACTCTAGGGTGCATAAATCCCATAACATTATTAGTATCAAGTTAATATTTGACACACAATAACATTTTTATAAGTAAAAATGGCAGTGCAAAATTTTATGAAGATCGGTCCATAATTGTCTATAGCTCCCATATAAGACCAAATTTCGGGAATCACTCAAAAGTGCACAAATATATGTGAATCTTATTATCGACATAATATTTTGTATTAGTATTTTTTTTATTTTACAGTTAATACAAGTGTAGGTCTATAATTGGCCCCTTCCCGAATTTTGGTACTCAGGCATATGGTCGGGCTTGACAGACTATATCTTTTTTTCTCTCTCCCTATTTTTTTCAAAAGCTATAAATATTTGTTAGTAAACTTTATCCTATAAAATGAGAAAGTGTAAAAAAATACCCCAATTTCCCAAAATAACGACGAAAATCCGAAAAAACTAGGTTTTTTTTTTTGACAATTTCCCCTATAACATCCACATTTTTCCCGCAGTTCCTTAGAGTTGGATTGAAAACTTTTAACAATATATTACAGATTCGTAAAATGCATATGATATAGATTAAAAAAAAAAAAAATATGGTATAAAAAACTTTAATATAAAATGGGTCAAATTTGGGAGCGTGTGTGTACCACGATCACCTAAGTTATTAAGCTTGTTTTTTTAAGTCATCTCCGGGAAAATATCTTTCAGAAAGGTATAAAATTATTATATGTTGTTAAAGAAACATGTATTTTATAGAAAAAAAAAAATTGTAGACTTTTTCGGCCATTTTTCAAATTTAAAATCGTTTATTTTTGAACTTGGTAAAGAAAACATAATTTTTTTTTTATTCAATAGATAACTTTTTCTTTAACTACTTAAAACTTATTTAACTATTAATATTATTCGGATATAATGGCATAAATACGGAAAAGCAGGAGAAATAATATGCAAAATTAAGGTGCTTAAAAATTTAATCGTAAATAAATAACTCTAAAACTATTAGAGAAAATAAGGCTTATTTTTGTAGGTCAGAGCTTATAATAATATATAAGAATATTTGAAATCGGAGAAATAAAAATTTGGCAAGCGATTACATATTTTTTATGTCAGAGGTACCACACTTTGAGCCCCCTTAGCTCCCCCCTGAAAGTCTCTTGGATACCACTTCCAAACTTAATATTTTAATAGCTACTGCATCGCTTATACAAACTTTCTCGCAAATCCAATTAGTTACAGATTTTCAAAAATGTTTGATTCTGTCGCACTGTGCTGTGGAGTGCAAAGTGAATTTTTTTTTTTTAAACTTTAAGGAATAGTACTAACAATATTTTTGTAAAAAAATTACCATTTCCAAACTTATATAATAGTGTTAACTTTGAAAATTCTTTATGTCTAAACAAATTTGAATTAACCTGACTGCACTGAGCTAAAAAGGTACATAAATACTATCAAAAAGATTATTGTTTCAATGAATTTGTACACTAAATTTTATCGTATTAAAACAATAAATTACCAAATATTAATATTAAAATTCAATGTACAAGTTTTAAATTTAAATTTAAATTTATTCTTACATTGAAAACAATACACACGTTCATTAAATTAAACAAAAGCTATGATTTTTTCATTGAATTTTAATTAATAGTTTCATTGCAACAATAAATTCGTGCATTAAATTAATAAATTTTTGAAAAATAAAAAATTGTGAATTCCATTTAATGTACTTCATTAATTAAAATTACCTTTTTGATCGTTGTAATTTTAGAAATATTGTTTTAAAAGTATTTTGGAAATCATTCTTAAAAATATGAAATTTCAGACCCATATTTCTTTTCGGTTCAAAAATATGGCGGTTTAAAAAACTAACATTATTTAAAAACTTTACAAATAAATACTTATTTAACTTGTAATAACTCTTAAACTATATAGTTATAGTTGATTACCAGATGTTGCTTCATATTAATCTTTTTATTACGATTTTGACCTTTGAACTTTCGAAGTATATAAATGTTTTTAAAACGTTATATTATTGGAATTGAAAGAGTTTTTTTTCAAATAGTTTTGTTATTTGAGCAACTTTTGCAATATATAACATTTGTAGCGAATTTCATTGAAATCGTAGATATCAAAGTCGAAAATGTCCGCTATGGAATCACTCATATGTACTGTTATTACGTCAGTACGAAATTTTAAGTTCTTAACATTTTTGTAAATTTAGTTTTTAAAGCGACTCAAAAATTACTTTTTTTACAAATACTTTTAAATGATATGAAAGTTAAAATAATATATCTGTAGACCTTTTTGTTCTATTTGAACAATCTATGGCTTAAATATTGTATAAATATATAACTATTATATTAAAATCCATGAGGAGATAATGAAAAATTTTAAATTGTATGTAAAACTAAAGGTACATTTTTATATATACATTTCTAAATAGACATTCGGTCAGCTGATGTTCATTTTAAATAGCATCGTGATTCAAAAATAGATCTGCTTAAGTAGTACAGATTTGTAGGAAGCTATTGAATATATAGCAACATATTTGTATATAATTCATATATTTCATTTCAAGCATAGATATTTGAGTTCTCTTCTTTAAATTTTTAATTAGTTGCTTTAGTGTTTATAACAATAATATATTCAAACTATGATAATTAAAAAAATCGTTACAATTTTTTTTTTCGAAGAATAATAAATTTCAAAACTATGCCAGTACTTCACGCCTAATTAATGCAAAAACATTTGCATTTCTTATTCTTTTTGTATTTCTCACAAACAAATTCAGTTTTACACATATAAATTATACCCATAAATTTTATAAAATATAAAAAAAAACATAAAATTAAAATATCCCGTACTTATTTACAAAACTGACGTTTATAAATTTCAAAATCAGAGCAACATATTTACAAAAGAAAAAAATCTATAGACTAATATTACAACAGTGTAAACAATGATCTTTTGACCTTTACGCATGAATGCATTAAATATGCAAAAAGGAAAAAATTGCATATAAAAATATGCAAAAATCAAGCAACATTTGTTTGGTCTGCAAAAAAAAAAACAAAACAAAAAACCCATCTTAGGCAGCAACAAAGAAAATGCATGAACACAAAAGAAAGGCGCTTTGGAGTAGGGTTACTAGACAAATGTATTTGTATGCGTTAGTTTTTAAGGGTGGAACTGGACGAAAGGCGATTAAGAACAATGCGTTTTTCTTAGCACATTGTTAAGGAATTATAGAAAATTAACGAACATTTTTAAAATATTTGAAAGAAATTTTAATAGATTTTTTTTTCTTTTTTTGGATTAGGAGAATTATTTGAATATCAAGGAAAATTATATTAAATGTAAAAATTCTATGTTAAACCTTAAGAAATTATTTAGATTTCATATTTTCATTTGCATTTATAGGTATACATCTTTTTATTTCTAATTTCAAATATTTTAATTTGATTAATAATAATTTCACTTCTATTTTCATTATCAGACTTGAATTTCATATAATTAATTTAAAAAAACTTTAACATTTTCTTTTCAACTATAAATTGTTTTCACACAATTAATCATATAATAAAAATAGTTTTTTTTCTCTCTCTTTTGATTTAAGTGGGCCTAACTCAAACAATAAATATCATTTTACTATTTTGTAATACTCAAAAAAAAAAAAACCTGCTGAGGATCATCACATCAAATGCTCTTGTTAAATTCATATAAAATCTTAAATATTTAGCTCATGTGGTTTTTTTGAAAAATATCAAAATTATCAAATCAAATGTCGGTAACACCCGTATATATATTTTTTTTAAATATCAATAAATATCTTAAATAAATTTGATCTTTTTTTAGCTCCCATATAATTGAGTGATCAGTGAGAAGCATCATCAAAAATGTTAAACATTTTTTATTTCATAAGTTTTTTTTCTTTAAAACTGCCTTTATGACGATGTTTTGTAATGAAATAATCTTGAAAGAATTGATCAGTTGAACAAACTGTCTTACAATGGCAACTCGTTTGCAGTGATTCTTTTTTATTTTATTTTTATTAATGATAAATGATCTCATCATAAGGTGTCTGTCAGACTACTCTTGGTTGGCAGAAAAACGTAGTTAATTTTGGTTTTTTTGTTGTTGTTATTTTTAACAAGGGTTTAACAAAAATGTTTGAAATTTTAATGAAGTTGTTTAACAAAAAGTTGAGAAAAAGTGCAAAAATATTAAGCTAATATTTTAGTTATTTTGCCCTCCTTCATTTTTGTGTATTAATTGTCTGTGTCAAGTGCAAAACAAAAACTCATAGATTTAACAAATTATAAACAAGAACATAATAATAATGATAATATTAATAGAAATATATAAGTTTTTAGAATAATGCTATCCCATGCCTGATTGTCTGACAACAACGAAATATACATCAAACTATAAAATCACTTCATCCTTATTTTCTTATTTATTTTCACTAAATAAAATTTTTTATTTTAAAATCGTAAATTTTTGCGTTCATTTCTTTTGTAGAGGTTTACCTCTATACCCCAATCCGCTCTGATCATGTAAAATTCTTGGAACCAATATGTGTGTATTGGTATATAAAATTATTTAAGAGTAACGGAAATATGACGGTTTAAAAAATATAAAACTAAATAAATAATAATTTTACTAATTAATACTTATCTAACTTCTAATAACTTCTTAAATATATATTATAAATCTCTAGTTGTTGCTTCATATTAAACGCAAACAGCCGTATTTATAACCAAAATTTAGCATGCATTTAATATACGAGTTATTTAAAATGTATTTCTTATCCACTGTCTAAACGCAAGCTAACGAACGATCAAAGACTTGCTAAGTCCTTAACCAACAGCTGTTTTGTGTCATAGTAAATTTGTAAATAAACGTGAAATATATTATAAAAGTTTTTGAGGGAAAAAATTAAATAAATTATTTAAAAATTATGCAAACTCTTAAGCAATTAGACTTGAAACATTTTACAATTTGAGGAAAAAACTTAAATAGAAATGTCAACAAATACATCAGAGTTGATTTTTTTTAAATTGTTGGCAATGCATCACACTTTTCAGAGTTGATTTTCAAACGATTTATTGACAAATAAAAATGCATTATAAATAAACTCTTGGCTAACTTTCGGCTAAGCTTAATCGGTCTTCTAGTTAGCAGATCGTTATATGTGATGTATATGCAGTGGCTAATTTTTCGTTATAGATACGACCGAAAGATATTAACTTCATAACAATATTTACAAAATTTTTACATCTAAAGTTCAAAGGTAAAACCTGGACATGAAAAAATTCAAACTATTATATCCCAAACAACAGTATTTTTTAAATTCTTAACAAAATTATATATTTTTGACATAAATTTCTTCATATGAATATAAATTTTCATGATGGAGTCTAATTTAGTTCAGAAGTTATGGACAAAAATAAAATCCAATTAGTAATAATTCCCAAACTATAGGAAATAAAATGTTATTTTTTGTGTAATTTGGAAAACAAGTTATTTTAGTTCGAAAGTTCAAAAGTCAAAATAAGACTAAAAAAATAAAGCAATTATATTTAATTATAACTGAAAAGAAATGTGCTCATTGAAAAAGTTAATTTTCCAAAAAAAAAAAAAAATAATAATAATAATAATACTTCAAATTTTACATATTAAAAATATGCTTTTTACAGCTTTATAACACCTAAGCCAAAAGAGGTTCCAACTCGGAGAAGATTTACATTATAATTGATTTATTTTTTAAGAAATTTGAAATAACCTCTTTTTGAGAATTAAGCTTTAATCTTTATATTATTGTTATTTAATTTTTTACCTTTGAACTTTCCAAGGATATACGTGTTTTTCGTTTTAAAGTTAATGTATTAAATGAAAAAAAAAAAAATAAAAATTAAAACATTACTTTAGAAATCACAGGAATGGCTCAAGTAAATGTGTTCATAGGAGATTTTTCTAAACACCGTCAAAAATTGATTTTATCATTCCATTTGTGTCGAAAAAAATAATTTCTGGCTAATCGTTTGATTTAATTTCGATCAAGCTATAGCCATCCGTCTGTCTGTTAAAAACGTTTTGCAGATCAGAAATTAACATTTAGTGGGTGTCGACTGGAACAAATATTGGGTCATAAATATCTACAAAAATAAGCATATTTCTTAAATTTCTAAAACTCAGAATACTAAACAAATTCTTACAAGAAAATCACCAGAGTTATTCAAATAAAACGAGAGAAGACGGTCAAGACCGACCATATGATACCCTACACCATTGCCTATGTGTACCAAAATTCGGGAAGGATCTAATTACGGACCTATACTTGTATTAAGTGGAAAATAAAAAAGTACTATTACAGAATATTAGGTCGATACTAAGATTCACATTTATGCATGGGTATGATTTTATTTCTTATGCAAATTTTTAATTCATCAATTCATACTTGATTGATTTAATTAATTTATTAATTGGAAATATTTTTTTTTGTTTCTCATTTTTTATAGTTTTTAGTAATTGATATAAGTATTTTGGTGAGAGGTGCAAATTTGAATAAGTTTTTAATTGAATGAATTAATTTCTTACATATTTGTGAATTCGTGACTTTTTTCTGTGATATATTAAAGTTAAGTTTATATTTATATAAGATATGAAATTATTCATATTTTTTTATAATAAAAACAATTAATATTATAGTTTGTTTGTAAAGGATTTAAATTTCTACAATATATTGCCTTAATTTTAATTACTTATTACAGTCGCTGTTTTCATTTATTTTATTTATTTTTTTTATCTCCACATATATTGTTCATTAGTTTTTTTTTTTTTTAACTTCATGATTAATGATGTGAAATTTTTAACCTTCAGTGTTTTGTAAATGACCTGCCAGTCAATCATGTGGTGCTTTGTTTAATAATAAAAACAAAAACGTAGCTAAAGGAATGATTATCGAGAGGCTTTAACAACACTAAAAAGAACTGCTTAAGGAATCAGTTTTGTTAATAAGCCAAGAAAAATGACTTTATTAAATTCATTAGCGCCCATGTGTGAAATTCATTCGATTGTTTTTTAAATTATATTGAACAATAGGAGTTCAAATTTGAAGTTTAATCGTTTAAATCTTTATTAAGATTGAATTTTAATGTAGATAAGTGTAATTTAATAAATTAATCGTTTTGAAATGACATACGATATTGTAGTTATAGGTAATTATAAAAAATATAAGAATTATTGTTAGTTTTTTGATTTTATTTTTATAATATTTTATAGATGTCGAGTAATAGAAATGGGTTTTGATGTTAACAATTTGATTTCATTTAAGAGATATTATCAGAATAGTATGAAATGAAGCGGCAACCATCCAACTATGTTTCCAGTATTTATCGTAAAACGTTTTTTTTTATTAACCGATTTTTGATTTTCAATACCAAACAAACCTTATGTTAGATAAGTATTTAAGCCAAATTTCGTACCCCTAGGTTGCCGTATTCGAGCTCTATCCTGATTTTAAAGATATATCACCAGAAAAGTATGAAATAAAGCTACAGCAGATACCTTGGGTTTCTAGTATTTTGGCCATAACTATTTTCTTTATTAAAGGATTTTGCCCATTTTCAATATTGGTTGCTCCGTTCGAGGCCTAGTCTACTTTTAAAAGACAGATAGACAGACAGACATAGCTAGAGTGACTCAGAAACTAACTAGGTTCCAGAAAATATATACACAAACAAAAATCTATTTTTTTAATGAGTCGAAAAAAATTTTGTTTTAGAGTTTTTAAAGGAAAACAATATTTTCAAATTTTTCACAATGAAAATTTTATCCCCGAGAGATCAATCTTTTAAACGTATTATGATGATAAAATTCATTTTTATACCTTATACTACTATAAGTGGTTGTTGTATTATGCGTTTGTGCAAATATGGTAACGCAGAGAAAAATTCTACCGACCAATCTCCCCCCACCTTAATGTATACCCTTCGACTCAGAATCACTTTCCGAGTTGATTTAACCATGTCCGTCCGTCCATCTGGTTGGCTGGCTGTCCAGGTAAAGTTTGTGCTCAAATTTTAAAGATAATTTGATGAAATTTGGTACATATGATGTCTTTTGCACAAGGACGACGTTTTTTGAATTTGGCAATGATCGGCCCATTATTTCACATAGCCTCCATACAAGTGTCCCTCCGGAATTGAGTTTTAACACTGAAATTTAGCACAAATAAGTTATACGTAAATCTTAATCCAGCCAACCAACGATCGTGAAGATCGATCC
>MINK01172261.1:34392-45952 GCA_001735545.1 Phormia regina
AAAAAAATGTCGGTAACATATTTTTGCAGCAAAAATATTACAATTAATACAATATCTATGTGCAATTAACGAAACAAAAAATATTTAAGCATCTATAGAAAGATCTGTTCATTAATTTTATTTTATTAACAAAACCCTAACAGAATGTCGGTTACACCAACGCATTTACCACATTCAATATAACAAAACAACAGCAACAAAACAATAATATGATTTAGAAACTATACATTCTTAGCCTTATCATATCTACATTCATATATACATATGTAAGTAAGTGTATAAATGTTTTGGTATCCAGATGCAGGGATTTTTATAGAATTCAAAATTGTGTTCTTTTTATAAACAATTTTTTTCTTGTGTCTTTTAACATTTATAAGTTAGTTGGTTGAAGTGATTTTCTTAAGTGGGGATGTAGGGGGATAAAAAGAAGAAAAAAAATATATGTTTGGTAAATAAGTATGTCTGTTTATGGGTTTTAGATCTATACTCGTTGAACCTTTTTAACCGTTGTATGGTCAAGAGTTGTTAACCATATTAAAGTGTTCAATGATTAATTACACGCGTCTAAGATTAATTGAAATCAATCAAAGCTGAAGTTAACTAATGGCAACACGTTTGTAATGCTCAAGTTAATACTTTATTTCATATTGATGCTTTATACTTTAAATTTATATTATTTTTGTTGTATTTGTTATTGGTGGTGGTGTTTGTGGGATTTGCTTTTGTTAATGTTTTTGTTTTTTGGTTTTTTTTAATGCTGCTGCTGAAGTTAACATTTACAGATATTTCTTGTTATTTCAATAAAAAGAAAAAAAAAGAAACTACTTAATGCTTTTAACCTAATGATAAAAAAACACGACTTAAAACATCTAAAGTATTAACAAATATAAATAATTTGTTTTGTTTTTATAATAAAAAAAATTCAATATTTCTAATAACATCAAATAGTTATTAAATAGTTTTCACCAGCACTTATCTTAGTGTAAGACTTTTGTGTAATTATATTTTATACATTGTTAATTTATTGTCATTTAACCAAAAGCCAATTACATGTCAATACCTTATAGTGACATTTTAAATTAGTATACTCCATTTTGTTTTTTAACCCTATACATGACATATGTATATTAAATATTCATACAATTATTTTTGTAGTGGACATACATACTTAGCAGTTAAATAAATAATGTTAAAATGAAAGTTCATTCATTGTTTATAATGAGTTGGCTAAAAATAAAATAGACCAACGATAAAAATATATAACCAAATGATTATTGTCTAGGCTTTTGTTACAAACATGTGTCCACCAGATCAAAGTTTGTTTTATATCAATTGAAATGAATTATAAAGTATGTATTTTAATAGTAATGTTAACAAGTAAAACACAGTGATACACAGATATAGTAAACAAATGTATAAATATTATCAGAAGTTATGTATAGAGTTATTTATAAGCTAAACTTAGAAGGACGATGTTCGTTTTAAATGGTATTTATAAAGCCCACAGATAATTGCCGTATGTAATATATATGTCAAACTATTTGAAATCCTTTCGAAAATTTTGCTATTGAAATTGAACGAGATCGTTTCCTATATGACGGATTTATGTATGAAAAAACAACGGGGTTTTCGACTCACAAAATGGTTTAAATGTTGTTTGTGACTTTTGATAATATATGATATATCTATATCACTTTCAATTGATGTTAAGATATGTTATATATGTATTTAAAATTTTTTGAAACTTCTCTGGAAGCTAAGGACTTTGCCATTGCAAAACAATNNAAACCGTACATCACCATAGATGGTTAGGGTATTATGTGTTTGTGCAAATATTGTTACTCAAAAAAAATCTTCCTATTCCGACTTTAAAGTATACCGTTTGACTCAGATATGTCCGTCCATCTGGTTGGCTGATTTTAAAGATAATTTGGTACATATGATGTTTTTTGTGCAAAGACAAAGCCTATTAAATTTGATCATGATCGGCCCATTATTTCACCCAGCCACCTTAAAAATTGTAGTAAAATTTAACACAAATAATATTAATGAAATGATAAGTCCGTGTACCGAATTTTGTGAAGGTATGAACCCTCATTCGAAAATCGCATTAATTGGCAGAAGTCCGATAAAAATGTTAATATCAACTTATTATTCGGCACAGATAACCATTTTATAAATATAAATGTCACTGCATTATTTTATATAGCTCCTGCATAGATCCAATTACGGTAATTACCCAAGAGTTCATAAATACATGGGAATTTTAGTATTAACATAATATTCTTTTAATTTACACTTAATACAAATATATGTCCATAATTGGCACCTTTCCGAATTTTAATAAGCATAGACAATGGTGTAGGGTATCATATGATCGGGCTTGACCGACTATAGTTACTTTTCACATTTTTTCTGAATTCATTTATTAAAGAAATGACAGCAACCATTCTACTAGTAATAGAAATTTCATCCCAAACGCATTTTTGGCTGATATCCAAGTCGTATATAATAGTTATGGACTTGAATTTCGTTTTATTATTCCCTTAATCACAGGTGTTTTAAGTTTTTGTCGACTACCAAAAAATTTCCCATATTTTGATCTTTTTAAGAAATACTGAACATGTCCGCCCGGTGTCGGTTGAAAAAGCAGTTTTGATGCCCACCGATAACAGCCGGTCACTTTTTATTTATTTATTTTTTTACTAAAAAATTCGATATTAAAAAATATATTTCATTTTCATAATTATATATATGATCATGAGTTAAGGGTATATAAGATTCAGCACTGTCGACTATAGACCTTATACTTGTAAAATTTATAATAATTTTTATTCATTATATCCGTATTTCACTGTATATTTATTTTAAAACCACTACTAACTCATAGTTAAATATACACATGTATAATATGTATATAAAACAGTTGATGATACTTTGTCTATAATACTTTGACTGACATTTAACTGTCAGCACTAATAGCATACAAACTTCCCCACGAAAATTCATATAAAATCTGTCTGTTTATATTACAATGACCACTACTGCAAGGTGTTTGTTGTAAAGTAGGAGTATGAGAGTGGCCCCTGGGGTTGAATATTGCGTGTTCAGTTGTTGTTAATGTGACAATGAGTTGAAAGTGTGATGGACATATAAACAATGATAAATATTAAATCTAGACTACAGGAAATTTGGTAGGTATTTAATTGTGGTTTATGGGTTAATATTGATTACCATACAATATAAATAATTAAATATACATGATTACAATTCTTGAAAAAGTGTGACATGTATATATATATATGTGAATAATATTAAGTATTCGTTTATAGAAAATAAAATTAATAGATTTTTTTTTAATATCCATGAACTGGATTAAAGAAAGTAACTTAGTGTGTTAAGAAATTAGTTTTTGATTTTCTACTTTAACAGCAGATTATATTTATATCTTTGAGACGTACCCATATAATTGATATAACTTTAAACCATATACAATTAAAGCCATAATATCTTATCCTTTTTGCTTCATTTATAATTGTAAACTATAGAGATACGCTCTAATTTCTTTTTCTATAAAATGTTATTAAAACCTTTAACATTTTAACGAATTTTATACATTTAACTTTTTTAATATTATAATGACCAATTTCATACCACACGTGTTAGACGCACACATATATACTTTGTCTTTAATACCACAGTATTATCCTTATTTATGATAAAGTGTGAAACTGTAAAAAACCTTAAATTAATTAAATACAAAATTTTAATAATTTTAAATTCATCCTTTATCATATTGTATATGATGATAATAATATTTACAATATAAAATTTATCCTTAGAGCCTTATCAATTGTCAGAAAAGAAAAAAAAGTAACAAAGAATCAACAAAATAACGTATACAAAATTATGAATTATACCCCTGGGGCGTTAAATCCTTATATCGGTTACAAAATATTACCACGCCATTGTTACTACTCGTATGACCACAATAAGTACACATACAATTATAAAAATATGAATGGCATGTGACCATCCTTGTATCCTTTACTCGTTTCCTTATGCACCTTAAATACATATAATGAGTGGGGAGTTTGGGAAGGAGAAGTTGGGGGGAGGGGGTTGTTTATAAAACCACAAATATTAGAAGCATGAACTGGTATGGTTAAGTTGTTACACATGTGGTTAATTATAATTACACAATTTCATTATAGGCTTAAACAAAATCAAAGGAAAGATATCAACATTAACTGAAAAGAAGACAAGACGGATGACTGTTTTACCGCTCACACATTGTTTGTTTATATGTATGGGTGTGTGATAAATACACTATGTAAAAGTCATTTTGTATACTTGACGTGTGCATAATTTCATCAACAATTGTTTAGTTGTTGTTTTGTATGTTGGGCTACACAGAGAGAAAACAAATTAACTTTGCTCAGAACAAAATATGTCCAATTAAATGTTTTATCAAAAATAACAACTATTCCAATTACTTTTTTAATTGTAATAAAATTAAATTTAAAAAGTTATGAAAAATTTTAAAATTTGTCAAGAGGAAGCCAAGTTTTTGTTGGGTTTTAGACAAAAGTGTACTTTTTTATACAAGTATTTAGTTTTAATATGGAAATTAATAATTTAAAAAAAAATATTGGAATGTAATTTAATCGCCTAATTGTTTAAAAGATTTAAAATTTTTCCGTTTTATTATAATATTTAAATTTTAAACGATTAGTGTGGTTTTATTGAAATTTTAGTATAATATATACAAACTTATTCTAAAAGCAGAAAATTAAAAAAACTTCCACTTTTTGTCAAAAAAATACCCAAAATATCAAAATTTGTATTGAGCTTCTGGACAGAAATTTTGCACTGTCCTTTATGGTTATAAAAAATATTATCCCATACATTCATATGGGATTTATTCGCGTTAAAATGAATAAATCTCTTAGGAAGAGGTTATACGAGAGCTATGGTCAATGGTGGTGGATCAATATTACTAAAATTTGGAACAAATATTGATACTTATATAGAACTTCTTTTCACCGAATTTTCTATTTTTAAAGCTTTTTTGAGAGGACATTTGTATGGGGCTAAATGAAATAATGGACCGATCACAAATAATATCAATAGACTTCATCCTTACAACATTAAACTCCCACATACCAAACTTTATTGAAATATATTCAAAATTGCCCCCTATATTTTGTGCACAATCCTTGCATAGACAGCCAGCCAGACGGAAGGTCGGACATCGTTAGATCGATTTCAAGTATGATTCTGAGTCGATTGGTATTTCCATACGTGACAAACATCAGCATAAACGCATGTAAAAAGAGGATAAAAATGAAGTAAATTTATTTCGTTCTGAATATCTCTTAAACTAAAAGAGACCGTAGTTTTTGTAGAGATTTTCAAAGACATAAATCAATTTCTGACGATTATTCAAAATAATTACATTACCGATATGGCCTAATTTGGAGAGCTTCACAGTAACCCCTTGATCTGCTAAGGGCTTATACTTATCTAAATCTACTCGATGATTTTAAATTTTCTCCAATGGTTCAAAAGTTACAGAATTTTTTCCAAAAAAACTTTTTGAACCGCTGTGTGATATATAATGAAAAGTCTTATTATATTCAAATAAGTCAACTAATATTCAAATCGAAGTACCATTTAATGAGTATCTTTCGCACTTGTTTATACAACTACCATTAAATACATTTAATTATATTCATTTAATTTTTCTAAGTGTATATTTAGCTTGTTAATGAATTTTTTTCTTTTTTCACAGTTAAAATTAAATGAGGGTTGTAGTTTAAACCAAGTATAGTAGATACAGATAGTAAATATACCTACAAATGTATTTAATAAATTTATATGTTAGTATGTATGTAGTAGTTAGTAGTAAGTCAGCTAACTGTCATGTTAAGTTTTTTACAGGTTATATGAACCTTTTGTCGGTTGTTATTTACTACTACTCTGCTGGAAGCGATACTAAAATGAATGATGAATGAAATACGATTTTCAATGACAACCTGAAAACAATCTAAACAAACCACCCCTATACTACCAAATCATATACACAGATATAAGTAATAAAACGAATACAAACATTTTCTATTCGATAGCAGGTTATTTGACATGTTGTGCTGTTTTAGTAGTAGAATTTGTTACCTTTACATTTGATTTCTTGGTGGGTTTATACAAATTTCCATTTCATACCAACCAACAATTTCAGTTTGTAGTTTTTGATTGAGCATATCCGTTGGGATTAAAGGGGATGAATGATTTTTGTGGTATAAGTTTGCCACAATACTTAGTATACCACACCAACGCTGTTATAATGATGAGCAGCTCTTCAGTATAGAATAAAATGATAATAGTGTGGTTTTGTTATTACGACCACCCAACCGAAAAATATTAGCTTTTTATCCATACAATTGATGCGATTTGATGTCTATTGACAATTAAACAATGTGTGAGTGTGTATCGTATGCCATAAACATATACACATTACTGCCTTCAATTCATAACGATAAAGATCTATTAGGTGAGTTTTTTTTTATAGACATTTGGGAAATTAATATGACTTGGCTTATATATAGCTTTAAGGGTTTTATTGGTTTTATTTCTATATTCTTTTTTGGTTTTTGGCAAATATTTTCATTATTTATTGAGCCTGTTTGTTAAAAGGAAGGGGAAGAAAATCAAAGTAATTTGTAAGAATTTTTATGGGGTTTATTAGCAGGGATTAATATGTCGTACAAGTGGATTAATGAAATTAAATTGTTTGAAGAAGTTTGTTTAATTTGTAAATATATAAGAAAAAATAGACAATTTAATATAAGTTGCCCCATGATTAATATAATTAATAAAATATCTGTTATATTTTCTCGAAAATCAACAGTTGTTTATCATGTTATGGTTGAAGTTATGTGTTTTATGTTAAAATGAAATAAATAATTATTAATTCGCAGAATATTTAGTTGTGGTAGAAGATTAAGATATACAATATATTCCGAAAATTTCCTTCTACAAATTTTATCTTTATAAAAAATTTCCAATAAATTTTAATTTTATAGAAAATTTTCGATAAATTTTCTTTTTTGTAGAAAATTTCCGATAAATTTTCTTTTTTGTAGAAAATTTCCGATAAATTTTCTTTTTTGTAGAAAATTTCCGATAAATTTTCATTTTTGTAGAAAATTTTCGATAAATTTTCATTTTATAGAAAATTTCCGATAAATTTTCTTTTTATAGAAAATTTACAATAAAATTTCTTTTCAAAGAAAATTTACAATAAATTTTGTTTTTATGGAAAATTTACAATAAATTTTCTTTTTATGGAAAATTTACAAAAAATTTTATTTTAATAGAAAATTTACAATAAATTTTCTTTTTAATGGAAAATTTACAAATAAATTTTCTTTTTATGGAAAATTTACAATAAATTTTGTTTTTATGGAAAATTTGCAATAAATTTTGTTTTTATGGAAAATTTACAACAATTTTTCTTTTTTTTTTTAGAAAATTTACAATTAATTTTCTTTTTTAGGAAATTAAAATAAATTTTTTTACAAGTAATTTACAATAAATTTTCTTTTACAGAAAATTTTCAATAAATTTTCTTTTACAGAAAATTTTCAATAAATTTTCTTTTACAGAAAATTTTCAATAAATTTCCTTTTACAGAAAATTTACAAAAAATTTTCTTTTTAGAGAAAATTTAGCATACATTTTTACACCAACATAGTTGGTTCGGGTAATATGCGTTTGTTCTGAAGTTTGTAACGCATAATTAATTTTTGAATCGATCTGAAGATGTTCGTCCGTCCTCCTTTCATCTGGCTCGCTGCCCATGTAAAGTTTGTGCACAAAATACAGGTCGTAATTTAATTGAATGAAATTTGATACAATGAACTTTTATGTTATAAGGACAAAGCCTATTGGAATTGGTTGTGATCGATTCATTATTTTGCATAGCCCACATTCAAATGATCCTCCGAAAAAGGGTTTCAACACTCAAAAATGACTTAAAAATCTTATACTTACCCAGCAAAAAACGTTGAAGTTCTTCAAAAAGAGAACATTTTCACAACTTTAAAAGNNATGACAACACAATGTTAAAATCATAGCTTTTTCAGTTCTTTTTTTGCTGGGTAAAAAAGGATTCAAGTATCAATATTTGTATCGAATTTTAAGAAGATCGATCCACAACTGACCATAGCCCCCATATAACCCTTTCACTTTAAAGCGCATAAATTTCTTACGAATGTTATTATCAACTTAATATTCGATTTAAATAATATTTTTACAAATATAAATGACAATCCAAAATTTAATGAAGATCGGTCCATAATTGATCATAGCTCCCATTTAAGAGACAATTTCGTAAATCACTCAAAAGTTCATAAATACATTTGAATCTAAAAGTCACTTAATACAAGTATAGGTCCATATTTGGAACCTTCCCAAATTTTGGTAGACATCGGCAATGGTGCAGTTTTATTATGTGGACTGATATAACGACTAACTGAACTGAAATGATATTTCAAGAAACTTTTATTATTTAAAAAATATGATACTATTACTAGATATTTTATTCATGTTTGAACATTTTTTTTTTCATGTTCATGTTTTTGATCTTATCTATATCTTTATGCTCATTTGATTCCCTGAGAAAGTTTTTATGAGATTTTTGTCTGTCATTATCTTGTCATATAACTGTTAGAAAAATCTAACAATCACTTCTAATTATCTTAAAGTTACTACAAAATGAATGAGTGAATGAATGGCGCTACTGTTTAATGCCTTTCGAAAACTATAAATAAAGAGTTGATTTGAAAACGCGACAAATCACACATCAATACAAGCAATGCAACATTACATGTTTCTTTTACTTTTTTTTTTAGTTTGGGGAAATAAAAGAGTAGCGTTGTTCGATGGAAGGAATTGCTAAAGTTGCAGCTTCTGCAGTTGTTTTTGTTTTTTTTTTTTTCTTAAATAAAAACAACATTAAAAGAAACAAACATATTCGTACATAAATATAAGAATACAAAATGCAAGGCACAAAACAAACATGTCTCGAGTGGCGCTGATCGAACACGACAGTAACAGCAAGTGTCTGCAATTGTTATGGTTGATTGAAGATCACTAAAATATAAATACATACAAAATACATGACAGTGCCTGGGATATAAGAAATAAAACTACTTACAAATACATATATGTATATAGTCAAAAATAAAACAATACTTTCGCAATATAAATACATACATATTTGCTTACTCTACTCGCATCGATAAACTGCAATAAAAATCTTTTTAAAATGCAAAATACTCATTGCAAAAAGACAAACTGCAACAACGACAATGACAACAATCAACTTAAATGAAAATTGTTTAACCATAATGATCATATGATAATGATGATGATGACGATAATAATATTAATGATAATAATGATGAACTTGTTGTTGCAGATGCAGATGATGCAGATACTGACGATAGTAAAATAAATCCACAGATAATTCCAATGAGTTAACAACTATGTCAGGAATCTTTAAGCAAGACAAACATTTTTATTCTTTTAGAGTTTTTTCCTGTTCTTTTGCAACAAGAATTAGACATGAACGTGATTTACGGAACCCTTTAAATGGCATTAAAAATAATTTTTTCTCAAAAGCAAATAAATTTTAAAACAGAGAAATGATTTTTTTTCAGTTTTTTTTGTTAGTTATTTGTTGCAGTTCTTGTTGAAGTTTTTGTTGTTTTAGCACATGATATTGAAACTTAAATAACGGAGAGGCCTAAATAGTTGAAATATTTTGAGGATGCATGTTTATCACAAGTTATTTTATTTTTCTGGTTTCCTTTTCAATACACATATACATATGTATGTATGTATTGGTTAAAATTTAGTGCATTTTGTCTACCACAATGGAGAGGGGTTGTGATATGTATGGTACTTAAATATTCAGAATTATTGATCTTTTTGTACAAAGAATAGATATAATTCTGAAAATATTAAAACGTATTAAAAAATTAATATTGATACTAATATTTTTTTGTATTTCAAATGCATCAAACTGTTAGTTATACGATTCAGAAAATTTTTAACATCGATTTATTAAAACCATATTTTTGTCACAGAATATCTTTAATTGGGAGCATATTTAAGCCATTATATTTGCATATTTTTGCTATTTAAATGGCTTAGATATACATATTTTATACTTAAGAGCATAATTTGGAATAGACGAATTTTGTACATTCAGCACCCAACAGAATTTTTACTGTCACGTGCAAAGCCAGCAAAAACTTTGTAGTGACATGTAAAAAATTTAAAAGTAACTAAATTACTTTTCAATTTTTAGCAACATAATGTTTGCATTACACGAAGGTGATTAGTAACCACTTAGTTTTAACCTGATATTTAACACAGTATTGCAAAATGAAAAAAATCTGCGGCACGGTATTAATTAATATTAAGCCTCTAACCCACTTTTTCCTAATTTATTCCAGTTCTCGTGATAAATCGCGATTTGTAAAATTAAGAAGGTTACATTATATATTGCAACATATCTCAAAAACTCCTTATCTGATATTATGGAGATATAAGCCCATTCTCTAAAAAGACTATTAAAATTTTATACATTTTTTTTTTCAAAAAAATCATAAAAATTCGAAAACGTCAAAAATTTGTCTTTTTATTAATTAATCATAAAAATAGATTTGTTGCAATTAAATAAAATATATTTCATTAAAATCAAGGCATTGGTTTTGATTTTTTTTTCACAAATTTGTGAAAATACTTTTTAGAAAGTTAGCCCGGATTCACACACAGCAATTTTTCTTGCGGCAATTCTGAGTTTATAGGAGTGAGAGGAGAAGAGAATACTAAACTTTTACATTCTCTTTACCTCTCTCGTCCACAAAGTGAGAATTGCTACAAGAAAAATTGCTGTGTGTGAACCCCGACTTTCTAAGGACAGACAGTATTTCGACATTATAAAGATTTATAAAAGAGCAGAAGATATATGTATTTTTTACTCCATATCCCAATATTTTTTTTTATAAGAATATTATAAAGGAAATATTAATGATAATATTAATATAGAAATTAAAAGTGTACTTATATATAATAATAATTTTAATAACAGTTAACTTTAAAGAAGGAATATAAAAAAAAAAAAATTAAACAAATATTATTAAAATAAATTAAAAGTATTAATTAAAATATGGTTGACTCAGGTCATAAAGTTTTGAGTTAAAAGATTGATTTGAGTTAAAAGATTTATTGAATTTTCGGATGGACAGCAGGACGGATAGTATTTCGACGTTACAAAGATTTATAAAAGAGTAGAAAAAATATTTATTTGCTAGACGATATAATATCCTTCATATCTTCATATATCTTTATGTTAACGGTTTAATTAATTTGTGAGTTTTTAATAAAAATATTCGGATATTTACTAAATTTTCACTTAAATATTTTATACTTTTTATACCCTATACCACCAAAGGTGGTTGGGGTATTATGTGTTTGTGCAAATATT
>MINK01172262.1:0-10652 GCA_001735545.1 Phormia regina
TTATTGTTTTCTTTAGTATTCCTTTATTTTTTAATTTTATTCTTCTTAAGAAGGAAATTATTTTACTACACTTTTTGTTTTTGTGTCATTTGTGACAGATTTATTGTGAATACGCGGTGAAAATTCTAGGAATTTAAGAATTGCTTTTTTTTTAAGCGGAAGCCATAGGTTAAGCATAAGTATGAATGTACTGAAAGTTTTTTTTAATAAAATTAACTAAAAATGCGCATTAAATACGTACGTATATTAAATTATCTGATAAACAAAATGCTGCGGGAATTTATAATATTGTTTATTTAAAATTATAACAAATTGAAGCTTAACATTTTATTTTTGTATCTAAACAAGTTGCTATTGGTAATTGTTCTTGTTATCTCCGTTTAGCGATACCAAAGCACCCACCTTTTTTATATACAATTAAACATTATTTATTTGTAAAATTAAGGAAGTTGCACTAAATATTGAAGCATACCTGGGCAACTACTTGTCTAAATTTATTAAAAAAAATATATAAAATATCAACAAATTTGCTTTATTATTATCTTTAGTATTAGTCGTCTGGTAGCATTTTAAATTTAAATTGATTAGTTGGGCACAATTGTTCAATAAACTTTAGAAGAAAATTGAAACCCAGGAAAAACCTAATATATGATGTGTTCTTACGTGTTCAATTTCAATACATCGTTTTCAAATCGTAAGCAAAAATTTATGCCGATTGGTATCAAGTTAACACCACCTTGGCATCGAAATATTAAATTAAGCCCAAACCGCAAATTGTCAACAATTGTTGTGGATCGAAATGTTTTCCTTATTGTAAAAATGATTAATAACCATATCCTAAATTGTTTTAAGTTGCGAGACTATAAACATTCTACGAAAGGAATCAGTTTTATTTTCACTTAGCAATAACTCTTTAACCAAATTTAATTTAACTCATTTTCGAAAGTCACAAATCAAATGACTAATTTTAGTTACAAAATTTATGTTCTTAATAATTTTGCCAAAATATAAAAACAAAAACAGTAAACTGAATAGTTTTTGTTTACTTTAGTAAAATAACTAATAAAAATTCTTTATTTTTTCTCTTCTCTATTTAATTCTTAATGTTTTTATTTTTGCAAAAATTCTTATCGATTTTTTCGTTTCACTCTTTCTTTGAGTTTGACATTCAAAGTTGGCCAAGAAACAAATATATAGAACGTCAGAACAGTAGCTGAACAATAAGCTGCTACTGCTGCTGCTGTTGACGATGATGATGGTGCTGGTGATGGTGATGGTGGTGGTAGAAAAAAACATTTTAATGTTATTATTATTGTATGGTATGTATGTAAGTAACTTTTTCCAAAGCAAATCTACTAAAACATAGCAAAACAAAATCCATCCGCTACAGTTTTAGCTGAGAGCTATACAGAGAAGTATCAGTAGCAATAGTAGCAAAGAATGTTAAGTAAAGCAAAAACAAATCATAAACATTTTGACCTAGTTTTGTTGCTAGTTTTTTTGGTTACGATACAACCAAACAATGATAATCATGATGATGATGATGACAACGTCAACAATGGTGATATGTCCTCTTCTGTTTATGTTATTTTACTTGCCATCCTAGTATGTAGTATTATCTATCTTTATGTTGTATGTATGTTGTATCTATGTAGTGTTCAGTCGTTTGTAGTAGTTTAGTGTTTATGTATCTAGTTATGAAGCTTTCCCTCTATACTATAGTATATTATTTTGTTGATATTTTGAATGTTATTTTTCTTTTATACAATACAAACAAACAGACAAATACAATTTCTCTATTTTTGTCATGGTATTAGTATTTACTTGTATTTTTTGTATTAGTCTATGTATCTAACTGTCCGTATTTAGAATTGTTTGTCTGTCTAAGTTTTTTTTTTTTTTTGTTTTTTGCAATACTCCAGAGCGCTTTAATGAATCACAAACACACACGTACACAACCAAAAAGTGGAGGCCAAAAAGGGGAATTGTTTATTTAGAGTTTTATACAATCGTTTCTATAATTTTGGTTTTAGCTAATAGGATATATGTGTGTATATATACATACATAAATACATAAATTTTCTGACTGACAGTCTGCTTTGCTGTCTGGATGGCTGGTTCGGTTCGGTTGCTAGTGACATTGGAATGTGTCACATTTTATATTCCCTCATGGTCTCTCTCCTTCTCTCATACTAACTCACACTTTTGTTTTCCCTATAAATTTATAAATTATACAATAACCAGCCACGCGACCTATATACTTATGTATAAATTTTCTATTAAACAATGTAACAAGAATTTATTCATACAAATATATTAAAAATATATTAAAGCTAACATTAATTTATTTCATTTTAAATATAAATTGTTAAGTACCATTACAGAATTAATAAAAATTATATTAATAATAATTAATAATCTTAAATCAGCACCACAATGATATGTTAAAGATCAAACCCTATTCCAAAATTATGTATAAGAATAAAACAACTACATTATGGTCTTCGAACAATGTTTTTTTTTTTGCTTTGCTTTGCTTTGCTTTAAATTTAATCATAATTAGTTTGTATTGTCTATTATAATTGTCCTGATTATTTTAATTCACTCTGTTACATGTTTGTTAAACAACAACAATAAATATATTTCATGCTATTAAAATTACTATCAAGAATTCAGTTATTTACCAATTTCTTTTGAAACTTTAATCTTTTCTTCTCCCCCTTCATAGGTTTCCATCCTTAACCCCACCTCTTTTTTCTTACACATTTTATTGTTTTTGTGGCAAAATTTTATCGCCAATTTCAACGATTTTCATAAAAAAGAAAACATTTTATTTCTCTCTTTTTTTCGTGTGGTCTATTTGAATATTGTTTGTGTCTTCAATTTGAATAGTAAAATAAAACCCAGCCAACATTTTTAAAATTACTTTAGAAAAAAATAAAATATTTATAATTAACCACTTAAGTTAATTAAAAAAAAAAAAAAAATAACAAATAAAAAATTAGATATTTGTTTAATTTTGTTGATTAATTATTAAAAAGTTTTGAAATTTCATATAAATTAAAATAATTTGCTGGGTGTAGTAAAATATAGAGTATGTGACGCCAGTTTTGAAAAGTTTGTAATTGTGTGTACACACATAGACACATGTAACTGGGTGATCATGTTCTTGTTCCGTTTTTCTTTTAACCCCTCCATTGTCATCATATATATTTTTTTCCAACTATAGAGATATTTGCAAAGCATTTATTATTGTTATTGTTGCTATAGTTTGAATTCTATTCACGAGCAATTTATTTTGTCCATTAGAGATGCTGTTTTTGTTAAAAGTTTCATATTACTAATACATTTATACAATTCAAACAAACACGAAGAAAGGAGTATAAAATGTGTAAATATTAGTACTATGTACATTTTACAATAAGGGGTGTCTACGTATAGATTTGGTTGAAAGTAAATGCGGTACCGATTTTAGAGTAAAAGAATAAATACAGGTCATTTTTTTGTTATACAAATTTCTATTAGCAACTTTCTAGATACCTAATTATTTCCTGCCACTCCCCGGATAATAAATATAGTTAAGCGTTATTGTTGTAGTTACCATTTTATTTTTTATCGAAAACTTATGATATGTTTGTCACTACCACTAATCGTTTTGTTTTACCTTCTTCCAGAAAAGGATAAAGAGAAACCATATTAATGGTTGTGTCAAACGTGTTTTATATTTTGCACAGAAACAATTTTGTTGCGTTAACGAATATTTAATTGTCATGAACATAATATGGATGTTGTGAATATTTAAATTGTAGCAGTGAGCATAAACACGATATTTTAACATGTAAATTTTTTATACAAAACATTTATTGTGATTTTCATCTAACTCAGCTGGTTAGAGTATAGTTAAGAACTTTTCCGAATTTTGAGCAAAAATTTCTTTGGTATTATAAATATACACCCTATATATACCAATATATTTTGGTTTTTATACATAAGTAGATAAAATATGTTATGACACATACAACCAGTGTTGCCAGGACTTGAGAAAAAAAGAAGCTAAATTGGACTTTAAAAAAGTCCCAAAAAATAAAGCTAGAAAAAAAGCTAATATATTGTCTAAATAAAAACACATTTATTTGTTAGTTCTCATTATTTGTAGAAGTTGTATTTATGAATTTATAAATTTAACATAAATTGTGCTTATGGATAATAAAGTTTTTAAAGAATAATTATAATATTCTTTTAGAATGAAGCGCTTAAACTAAACTGTAGTAGATCAAATAACTTATAAAGCAAAAACAAACAAATAACCTAAATGTATTTATGTACATGAAACTCTTTTTTAGCCATTATATTTTTTAAAAGACTCACAGTACTAAATGAAGATAAAAAACTAAAAGAAAAAACTTTCATTTTAAAGCCATTTAATGATTCTTCTTCCTTTAGCACACATACATACTTCTATATACTAAGAAATATTGTATACAAAGATAAACTTGCAACACATCATAAATCACTTTTATTACTAAACTAAACTTATTTGAAGTAAAATCACCGAATGCCAAAAAACAAAGCAAAACTCAACAAAAATAAAAATAAAATTAATGAAAATTCATGTTAAATTTTTTTCTCATTCGAAGTATTTTGAACTCAATACTCATTCGTTCATTCATTAACTAAATGTCCTTGTTGTCTAAGCTAAAAATAAAAATAGAAGAAAATTACAAAAACAAAAAAAAAAAACTTTAAATTTTATTCTTCACAATTTAATAGACAGTGGAAAGCAAAAGAAAAATGTAAAAAATTAAAAGAAAAGAAAAAAAAAAACAGCGAACTTTTACTATTATAAAACAATTTTTTCTTTTATTTCTATTATGCAAGGATGTTCCTTCATTCATTTTAAATCTTCTGTAGGGATTACAACTTTTTAGCACACAATAATTAACAATTCAACCACTCGTATAAATTTTGAAGTATTAACTAAACTATAGCACTCATACACATACACACACTAACACTTACGCAAGCACCAACCATTTAAAAGGATAATGGACAAAATGAGATAAAAATGAAAATTACAAAAACAAAAAAAAAAAAACTTCTGAGGCTAAATCAGTAAAGAGAAAGAAGGTTTCTTTTTCTAAATTTGTATTGTTGTTTCTGTACGTTGATTACGTGTGCAGATTGAGATTTAGGATGAGCTGCTTTATGTATGAAAACGTAATATAAAGTTACGTTGGCTTTTTTACTTCTTTGTGAACATTTTACTATGTTCTTTGTTTTCTCTTTACTTCTCATAGAAAACTCTCTAGGATTATTATTGTTATCGGCTTAATTGTGCAACAGCCTTTTACACAACACATAATATTAGCAACAACAACAAAAAAGGGTACTTATACACGCAGTCATTTGTTTTAAATACTCACTCATTCACCGTAAACACATACTTCAGCAAACTGCCACTTGTTGGCGGAATAAGTGGATGGGCCATTAGTAATTGGGCTTTTCAAGAGAAATCAGTTCAAAAACTCTGACAGAAATCGACTCTTAAACTTCAGACTAGCTGACTACCAACTAGTCGACTAGCAATTTATACTTTTTATTTGGAGGCGGCTTTCATAACATAGTTACATAACTTATATTTACGAAATAAATTATATTAATTTTTAATTTAAAGATTGCGATAAATTGTTAATTCATATAAATTTATATAGGTATATTGTACCTTTTATAGAAATTTATATCTTATTTAAAAATATATGTACATATATATTTTTTGCAAATAAATATTGGTTACAAAATATTTGATTTGATATTTGGGCGTATATTTCAGTAAAATATATATTAAAGTAAATTGTCTGTTTCAAATTTAATAATTCATGGAACTGTCGATATAATAAGCAAAATAAAATTCTGGTTAATATGTTTCAGATAACCTTGATAAATTTTTAAATTAAATAACATATGTAAGTATGTATTATTACCATGAACTCAGTATTATTGAAATCAATCATAATTTGTTTAAGACGGCTTTGCAAACGTAACACAGTTGTGTAAACAATGATTATACTGATCGCCTAAAATAATAATATAAAGTATTGGTTACTGTAGTGAAACACAGGGATCCGTAACAAAAAAAAAAATGTGTACTCATTTATTGTTTAATACATAGGACAGTAGATCTAGTAAATATTACGACAAGTATATAAAGAGCCCCCTTTCAGGCCAAGAACACATTCTATCACCTCTAAAAAATTATTAACGAAAGATACACTCAAAAAAAAAAATGGGTTGTTTAAGCTCATCAAACTTTTTCCTTTAACCATCAGTCATTTCATATGTATTTATATATTTAAGAGTACAAATCTATATGTGGAATGTGTAAAATTGTATACATATTTTGTAAAATTTTCATTCATTTATGCCACACTATGTGGAATCAAGTACTATACATCATTTATTACCCATCATAATTTTTATTGTCTGTGTGTGTTAATTGTTTTTGTTGTTGTTTTCATTATTACCAACAGTCGCTTTTTTACATTTAAATACTAAACATTCACCACTACCACAAAATTTTGTTTATATTGTTGAAATTTATAATTGTATTGAAGTTGATAAAATAACAAAAGCTAACAGTAAATGAAAACCAAGCCAGTTTATGGCTTGCCACTTTTAAAGGAAATCTATACCCTACATAAATGTTTAAAGTTTTAAGCAGATAGTAGTAACAATAAATTAAATTTATTTTAATAACACAAAAGTTTTAAAAATTAAAAGGAATTTACTCAATTTCTGGACTACAGTAAAACCAAATTAAACAAGAAACACAAGTAAAGTTTAATACTATATTTATACATAAGTCTTATTTCCAAATACAAGTTTTTGATAAGTGAATAAATTGCAAATGAAAAATTAGTTATAACGTTAATAGAATTGTCAACTACAATTATATGATATTTATTTGCAAACATATACCGTATAAACGTAGCGTAAATTGCAAGTCAAAATCGTTTTCCAAATGCTTTCTGCACGATTTAAAAGTCACTCAGACATGTCAGTATAGTATAATAAAGTTCTTCTAAATAAATATACAACAAAATTGTGTGTTTATTGTTCCATACAATTATAAATATTAAAAGTAGTGCAAACTTTATTCGTTTACAACTGCCATCTCATGCAATCATAACTCTTTTTTATTTCATTGTCATAATTCAAAGTTTTAAATGCCACATAAATAAGATTAGTATGTGAGTTTATTACTTTCAGTGAACGTAACCAGCCCGCATTTAATGTCCTTTCTTAAACAGTAAAATATATTAAAATATAAAAACACTTACACTCCTAAATAAAAATATTTTTCTAACGGCATAATTATCACAGCATGTCATTAGAGAAGAATACAGGGATTTTGTTAAATATTTAAGATTAGAAATGAATAAAAAAAAAATACTCGTTTGTTCGTGTACTTAAATAACAGGGGTAAGGTAATTTACAACTTATTGAAAGCGAAATGATATGAAATAAAAAAGGGAAAGGGGTGTATTGTTGCAAGTAAATTTTTAAATTTTTATGAATATTATTTACATTAATTAAGTGGTAAATGTATATAAATGCTATTTAACCAAAATAACATAATTGTTTAACAAAAGAAGATTTATTGGAAGGGTGTAGAAAAACTACTTAATATTGTGTGTAAATACGTAAAAATATTTCTTTGTTCAACTTCAGTTTTTTATTTTAAATAAAATAAATAATATATTTTTATATAGATTGTGAATTATTAATTAATTATAATATTTAATATTAAATTTATATATTGTTGTATTTATAAATTTTATTTTTATTAATTTGTATAAATTTTTTATATAATTATGTCCTCATTTTTAATATGCCCAGAAGCAAGTTCCATAAAATTTTATTAAAAACAAAAAAAGAATCAATACTAAATAAATAAGAGAAATTTGTTAATACATGTGTTAATGGATTGTTTTAACCCAGTTGACAAATTTACCGGAAATAGTTAATTTAAGGACAACGGATATAAAATTAAAAGAGGATACGACAGTATAAGTAGCAGTTGATAAAACATCACTAACAAAAATAGGGAGGATGGAAATCTTTATTTTATAGTCTATTCATATTAGTTGATAATCTAAGAAGTTATTTGAAAAAATATCCTGATGAGTTCAATACACATTAAGAAGAAATATAAACAATTTTGGCGTAAAAAAAATACTTCAAATTATAATATATAATTTAATCCTGTAGAGTTTTATCATTAAACTAAACACTTTGCTGGGTTGTATACATTTATGGTGTTGGTGTTAATAAAACTGAAATGCTATTATTGTTTATGAAAAATACACAATATTTTCGTTTAATTGTTTTTTTTTTCTCTCTTCATGGCAATATCAACTATTACAACTACAAGTGCGACAACCATCATAACAGATTCATTGTATTATTTGTTTGAAAAGCAAATAAAAACAACAAAAAATATAAATAAATAATTAATTTTTTGTTGTATTCTTATAGCTGATATGCATTAATATTGTAGGTGTGTAAGTATTATGTAAAATATATGAATTTATATTTATTATACGAATATAATGGACAAAAAAAAATATCAACACAATTTTAGCAACAGCTATTATGTATGAGTTTAAGTGTAGTTCTTGGTAGTTGTATACTAGTGGTAGTAATAATAAAACATTTAAACAAATAAATGTTGTTGAAATTAAATTTACGCTTTTTTAAGGTTTATAAAAATTAAGAAAGAAAAAAAAATAAATTTTTCGCCAACAAAATTTATGTTGACATTAAAATATTTACAAATGTATGACTAAACGACTGAATACAAGGATTTATGTAAAAATACATACATACATATGTATACAGACAGTAGGAAATGTTAGTAATATGTATGCGTGTGTATATATATGTATGTGCAAAAGCTTTTATGGAAGGTTGGTCATGTCATGTCCTTTTTTTTTTTTTGAAGGGCTGCTTATTACTGATGTGTGTCTGTCTGTGTTTCTGAGTTTGTATGTATGCATTAGTGAAATTTTACAAAACATCAAGTCAAAAACATATTTTAGCAATTTTCCACATAAATGATTTCATATAAAATTAAATAAAATAAATTATAATTTATTTAAACAATTAAAACTCTTTTCAAATAAAATATAATTAATTTAATGTATTTTTGTTCATTTTTCACTTTTTTTCTATAACGTTGTTTTTGTTTTTTTTAAGCTTTAAATACCAGATAGTAATTTAAATACTAATAAATTTAATATTACAAAAAGCAGTAAATAAATAAATAAAATAAAAATTAAAAGTATACATATTAATATGAGTCATTTATTAATTATTTGCTAAGTGTTCAAGTGCGATTTTATGTGGTTTTATATCAAAATAATAAATTTACATTAAATACATTTAATAATGCAATACATAAATAAAATTATAAAATTGTTTCAAAAAGAAAAAAAATAATAATAATAATAATAATAATAATAATAATAATAAAAATAATAATTTGAATTATAAAGAGGAATGCGCATTTCATTTGAAATTATTTAAATAAAATTTAAATGTTAATTTAAATTTGAACTAAAAAAAAAAACATTTGATATTACTCCAAAATAAAACAAATCCAAATTGCAAAAAAAAAAACTTCAGAATATAATTTCTAATGTCCAAGAGATGTAAAAAGTTTTTCCCTTAAATAAAACTACTACTTTTATGTTTTGATGCATAATTTTTTTCAATATTCAAATAATTATTTTATTTATAGTTTTAGAGCTTTTCTCATTTCTTTAATTATTATTATTTTTGTTTTTCATTCAGTTTTCTATTAAATTTTTAAATAAAAATACGTTTTTATCATTAGTTGTTGTTATTATTTAAATATTATAATTAATTTCACTTATAATAATAAAAACTAAAATTAAACAAAATTAAATGCAATAATAAATAGAATTGATTTTATTAAATTCTTATTTATATTATTTTTTCGCATTTGTATTTTCATTATCATTTATATAAATTATTTTTCGCACAATTTTTACAATGACTAGGAACGTAAGTAACGTAAATAATGTAATGTACACAATTCAATTAAATTTGGCTTATAAAACTAAACACAAATATAATTTGAAATTCAAATAATAAATAAGTAGTTGTAAATAATTTATTATATGTATTTTATTTTATTTAATTTAATTTACACTGAAAAATAAATTTGTTATAATTCGTTGCTTTTGTTTTTTCTTTTTCTAGCATAATTAATTATTTATTTTTTTATTAAATATTGTATAATTAGTAGTTTTGGTTTTGTTTCATTTTCTTTCTGTTTTTTTTTTTATTCTCTTCTATCATCTCTTTTTGTTTGTTTTTTGTTTTTTTTTTTTTTTTTTTTTTTTTTGTNNNNGAGAGAAAGGCAGAAGAAAAATAGTAAATTATACTCATACTCTACCAATATAATACAAAATTTATTTTATAATTTTTCTTTCTTTCCTTCTTTGTTTTGTTTTTTAGTTTTGGCATTAATTGTTTTATTTCTATATTTTTTTGTGGGTTTATTTTTTTGAATAAGGTCTGTTTTACTTTTAAGGAGTTGCGAATTTTACAAAAAAAAAAAAAAAAAA
>MINK01172262.1:10682-22450 GCA_001735545.1 Phormia regina
AAAAAAAAAAAAAAAAAAAAAAAAAAACAATTTAAAAAAGGAATTAATTTCTATAGTTGATTCAGTTTGAAATTTATATTTCATGAAACCATTAGCCAAAGTGTAATTATTTTTGAAACTTGACTAAAATAAAAATGTGTATTTTTAAAGCAAAAAAAATATATATTTTTTTTTAGAAAAAAAGGAAGAGAATAAAAAAAATAATAATTGTAGATAAAAAAGAACTTTTAAGATTTTTGTTAGGTTGGTCTAATAATTTTACAATATTTCACTGTTATACAATTATGATCCTAATTTGTAATACTGTCGCAGTAATTCTTCCCGCAGCACTAGTTTTTTTACTCGGATCAATATCTCAAGTATTAGGCAGTTTGTAAATATGACATTTTTCGGAATAAAATTAACATTATGTTTACTGTACCATTCTATTCATGTACTTTTACTGTAATGACACGATTACAAAGCATCTATTATATAGTGTCTGGTACATTAAATGTTTTAAGTCTAACATTGCCCTTTTCGTAATTACAAAAAATGGTAATTAAGTGATTTTAAACAGTACCAAAAGGATGCCAGTCAACTAAACCGAACATAATTTAGAAACGTTTAAAGTAAAGAAAAAAATATAATAGTTTAACAATAAAAAATTAACCGAAAACAATATTATTGAGGGTATTTCAGAAAGTATTCTGGTATGTCATAGAACACAAATTCGTACGAAAGTGAAATTGAATTCGTATTTAGTTTCTTCAGAAAAGGAAAAAACAACAATAGTTTCAATAAGCATAAAAATAGTAAAGTGGAATTGATTTCGTCACATTTAAATGCTAAAAACCTTTAAAAATTAATGCAAACCAGCAATGGATATTAATTTTATTAATTTCATTCAAAAAAATCAGCATTAACCCGTTTTATACGAAATTTAAGCATTTTTTTTTAAATAAACAGTAAAGAGACAAAAAGCACATATTTGTTAAGCTAAACCACAAAATATTTTGATTTAATTTAAAATGTCCTTTTTATTTTTTAATTCTTTCTTTAAATATTTAACTTTTCTTAATCAATTATTGTTTTTATTGTTTTATACGAAAATTTTCGTATAGTCGGCTAATTTCGCATCTACAGATTATCAGATAAAAGTCGGACTTCTTATTATAATCAAATACTTGTTATCACATCTGGTACTGTAAACTACTGTATATTTTACTTTAAATAAAACAAATTCTAAAAATATTAAATTTTCCATCTGCTGTAGCATTTAATTTTACAAATTTATCTTTAAATAATTCATTGTATTTTACCAAATAATTAAACCAAACTAACTAGGCCCTGGGGGCTAACAATCTATTTTAAAATAAATATTCCTTTTTTCTCTTATATCAACAAAAATCAAATTAATTCCTTTTTTAGAACTCATTTTTAAGGACGTATGAAATTAGTATTTTCTTTTTGTATTGGCTTTCGTTTTCTCTATTTAAAAATGTAAAATTTTTATTAGCTAAAATTTAATTTATTCTTTTCCTCATTTTTGGGATTTTCATATTATATTATACAAAAAAAAAATCATAACTTTTTATATGTAATTAATACTTGTAATAATAATAATAATAATAAAAATATTATTTTTTTGTATTTGTTTATTTATTTACTCACTTGCAGTGAAAATATTTCTGTATCAAATTTACAGGATGTGTTTAATGGTGTAAGTGAGAAAAGTTAACAAAAAAAAGAGCAAATTGTATGAATTGGTAGGATAAAAAAAAACGTTTAAACGGAAATGATTCTTTTTTATTAAACATGTTTTTTTTCTTTATGATGAGAATTGTTTTTTTTTTATTCATTCGTTCTTTTTAAGGGGATTTTTACTTTTAAATATTTTATTAATTAAAAGGATTTAAAACGCTATTAAGTGCTTATTTATTATATTTTGATTTTCCATATTTATTTCTTGCCTTTTTTAGACTTTTTCATCTTTTTTATTTAATATAAATTTTTTACATTTTTATTTAGTTAATTTACAAAATTAATTTCTTTGTGTCTTTAATGATGATGGCATTTAAAATTTTTTCATATTTTTGATTTTTATATTAAAAATAAAAAAAACCAATAGTTGAGATTTTAATTTATTTAAACTATTTTTTGTTGTTATGTAATTATTAAATATTAATTATATGATGTTTATTGTTAATTTAAAAATTAAATGCGCGTTTTTTTATTTTTTTACATTTTCATTCTCTTGTTGCATTTTATGCCGTTTAAAGTGGTTGTTGGTTGTTTATTTATTCGCCTGTATTTTTTTTTTTATTATTATAATTAAAAAAAGTTTTTCTCAACTTTTTTTTCTCTTCCTGTGGCAGTATGTAGTTAAGTTGTGTTGTTGTTGTTGTTTTGGTTACACTGCCAGCATATTAATTGGTTTAATAAAGTTGCATGAAAGTGTATGAGAATTAAATAAAAAATAATTCAAGAATAAAAAAGCAACAACGAAGAAAAAAAATAATAATATAAAAATAATGAAATATTTTAAAGCAGTTTTTTTTTTCTTTTAATTTATATTATTTTAAATTATCAATTATTTTATGCATTCTTCTTTTTTTTTAGTTTTATTTATTATTTATAAGTTTGTTTATGTGTATGTTTGTTATGTAGGTGTATTTGTAGAGTATTGTAGTAATAAGTTTTTAGTCGTTTAGTAGAATTTTACTATCACTTCTAAATATGGCTGACTTGTTTTTATTATTTTGTTGTTGGTGAATTAATGGGAAACGGAAAAGTGGCGCTTATTATTTTAAAATATAAATCTTATTATAGTAAAAAACAAATAAAATAAAAAATAATTAACCTTAAAATAATAATTCAATTCTATTTGGAATTTGCCGTTTTTGTTCGTTTTTATTTTTTGTTTTTTAGTTCAATTCATTTCACTTGTTTATTAATTTGTTGTATATACAATTCACTTTCTTGTTATTGTTTTTATAAACAAAAAAAAAAAAATGTTGTTGTTATTGGTCTTGCCAGAGGATGTGTAAAGAATTCTGTGAAAAGTTGCACTTTCAATGAAAAGTATGTCAGATCGTAGTCAACAGCTGCATGTTAAATTAATAAAAATCGATGAGAAATTTGTAAAATAATTTATTGTGCGTAATTTAAAAAAGCTTTTTCGATTTGTCTTAATTTTCAAAAAAGAAAATCTATTATCTTTTTAAATTAATGAAGCATTAAAAATAAACCGATATAATCGATATTCTTCGTTAGTATCAAAGTAAATTATTTTTCTCTTTAGCATTTTTTATCAAAGTTGTTTGAAAATTTTAAACAACTTTGATGTATTAAAAACTCTATTAATCGCCATTAAAATCAATTACATGTGTTAAATATGTTGACCTTTGCCCTCAGTAATGAATTTTATGCATGTTTAAAAAAATATATACATTTTTCATTAATTTTGATTTCCAAACAACTGATTTCCACAAAAATTTCATAAAAATTCTCGACAAAGTTTAAACTTTCACCTTTGAACTCTGAGAAACCAAAAAATTTTGCAAACTTAGCTAATTATTACTAAAAGTGTTGTTCGAATAAATAAATAAATGAAAATGATAAAACTAATCAAAAATATTTATTTTTACCCACAAAGCAAAATATTAAATTATGACAATAATTTCACTTCCTGTTTAAGAAGCCAAAGACAAAAATGTTTTTATATTTTACATACCCAAAAGCAAAAGTTTCCCAGCGATCTGTCATACTTTCATCAAAAAAAATAAAAAGCACACAATTTGAAAATCACTTGAAAATTCACCTCACACTCAGACCAAACAATTGGAAATAATAAGCCTTTTTTTCAATTATTTTGTTTTAATTTTTATGAGTATTTTTTAAGAGTATTTATTTTTCAGTTTTTTGTTTTATTAAATTAAATCTTAGCCAAATATTTACATTTATAATTCACATGATTTACTTAAACAAAGAACGAACTAAGTTTATCAGTCTGTTAAACCCAATATATATTTTTTTTTTTGTAGAAAAATATCAATCGAAATATTTTTCCAAAGGGGTTTTGTTTTTAAATTAATATTTTTTAATAAATAAATTTAACTAAAGAAATTTACAAAGAAAAGTTATACAAAATTTTAAATAATAAAATAAAAAATAGTTTACAAGAAATAACTTATTCCATTAATTAATTATTAAGAAAACAATAAGCAAAAAAACAATTAATAAATATTTAAAAATTTAATTTAGTTTTTCTTTCTAGTGGTTAAGTTAAGAGTAGAGTAGAGAGTTTGTCTTTTTACAAAAAGTGCTGAGAGATCCCTTTATTCTTGAAATATAGAGAGGTGCACTTCATAAATTCACTGGTTACGTAGTCTGTCTCCTTGGAAAACTTAAAAACTAAGACATCATCATCTCTTAAACCGGCCCGACTACCATACGAGGGAAGTCAACAAACGGCTGTTTGTTGTTGTGACGACTGGACAAGATGATGTTGATGCTGCGGCAGCTGCTGTTGATAATTTGGATGTTACGCCCATAAGCTGTTACTTTCTTCGCCAACTGAAGCTGTGGTGGTGTTAATTTCATTTAAAGACAAATTCGATTCATATTGATTGAGTTCATCTGGACGACAGCTGTCGTTGGAACTATGGCTGCTTGTACTATTACTGCTACTACTTTTGGCAGCACATCTACAACTAATGTTGTCATCTGTTGCTGACGTCGCTGTTTTGCGACATGTACAGGGTGGTTTTTTGCAGTTGAATGTAGTCACTTGTGGATTAGGTGGTGGTGGAGGTGGTGTAAAGTTAGATGAAAAACTTGACTGTAGGCCTGCCTTGCGTTTGTTGGTGCTAGTTTGTATTGTCCCTTGTTCATGACTACAATCACAATTGTTTGTTGTCTTTTGCAATGTGGGCTGTTTGGAATAGTCTACACTATCGTACGTAGGAGCCACAATTTCACCAGCGGCTCCCCTTGAAACCTGACCATTACTAATGGCATAGTAAGAGGGCACTGCATACTCATGCTGTTGATGGTGCATGTGTGCGGCTGAGGTTAGTGGTTGTTGTTGGCGCATATGATGGTGTCTTTGGAATTCTAGCGTTTTGGCATGTTGTATTTCTTTGCTGTCTTTGTTGGCTTTGTAGCCCAATTCATTGAGGGTATTGAATTTACAATTGGCTGCTGCTGTTGGTATGGGGGCATAGCCTCGAACACAATCATTTATGGTGGCATAGTTTCCACAGTCTGCATAATGTTTATCGCTGACTACACCAACACCAGCACCTTGACCCACCAGACGACCATTGGCTGTAGCTTGATATTCATGAGCTGGTGCATAAATGTTTACCGATGAACGATTACTCAGGCAGTTGGTGGTACGTTTGCTACGTATATGAGGTAAGGCCATACGTAACTTTTGCCAGAACTTTTTGTCATCCCATTCAATGCAGGTACTTGTGCGTAGGTAGTGACGCATATCAATGTCTATATCGCGTTGGGGCAAATCGCCGTACAATATAAACACAATGCGCTTTCTGCGTTTAACGATTTCATGCAGAGCACTTTTGTATTCGAAACGAGACCATTCATTGTACAAAAAGTTCTTTGACAAAACTAACACAAACTGTTTGGCGCTTTCGGCGGCTTCTATGATGGCATCTGTTACATAGGCATTTACATTAATATCACGATAATGCAGACATGCTCTATAGCCCATGTCATTTTCCAAGGTATGTGCCAGTATTTGGTTGACAAAATGTTCATCTTGTAGACTGTAAGCAAAGTAGGCATCATTAAGACGTTCTTTGTCCAAATCTTCAACAAAACCAGGCGATTTGTAGCACATGTTGAGCAGACAATTTGAATGCGCCCACATCTTTAATTCACGACGATAACAGAAGAGTCCAGCAATTAGACCAAAGAAACCAATGAAAGCACAAGTGGCCATCAGCAAGAAGGGCAATAGACTTTCAATTTCGCTGGCTTGTACATAAGTGGCTACATCTTCGCGTAATGTACATTTGGTGCCATTTTTCTCACGCAGAACACTGGTGGCATTATTGTACACACAGGAAACACGAGCAGCATCAATAATTTTACCAGAACTTTGAGCCAAATAGCTACGGAATCTCATGAGATAATTACATTCGCAAGACCATTGATTGTCAGCCAAACCGATTTCCACTAAATAGGGATTAAGAGCTAATTGCCATACCTCAAAATGCAGCAAACGATTACCATCTAAACGTAAAATTTCCAATTTTCTTAAAGCCTGGAAACTACCATTGCCTATGGTGGCAATGCGATTATTTTGTAAATATAATTCACGTAAATTTTCCAAATTACTAAACTCATTACCCTCCAAACTGGTGATGTGATTGTCTTCTAAGTGTAACACCAATAAACGTTTCAAGCCACTGAATGTAGTGTTGTAAATTATCTGAACATTCGAGTTGTTGACAAATAAAACAGCCAAGTTCTTGCGGCCCAAGAAAGAGTGACTGGCAAGCTCTACGAAATTATTACCATCAATATACAGTTCAGTAGTGTCCATGGGAACTTTGCGAGGCATTTCAGAGTAACCAGCTCCAGAGCACTCTACAATATTAGTAGACCAGGTTTGGTCATGGAAACACGTACAGTTGGTGGGGCAAGTCATTTCACAATCGCAGGCATCAAATTCACAACAGTGACATACGGCAAAGCAATGAGTTTTGTACGAACACAAAAAGTGTTTGGGTTCGGCTTCGATCAAGGGAATATAGGCTCTTTCACGATTGTTAAGCAACTTACAGTAGATGGTTTCCAAATCCATAATGCGGGGATATTGGCGAGATTTGATATGATTGATTTTTTGCAACCAATCAATGTTGCAATCACAAGTGAAGGGATTGCCTCCAATGTAAAATTCAGGCAAGGCACGATGATCTTGTACTGGTAAAATACGCAAACTCTTGATGTCCAATGTGCTGATTTGATTGGCATAAAGATCTACACGAGTTAAATTGGTTTTATGCATAAAAGTATCAGGATCAACAGTGGTTAAAAGGTTGTCATTAATAAAGAGCAACTCGATGGAATTGGGTATGGAAGATGGCGATATACGTTGAATTTGATTAAAACTGGCATCCAAAGTTTGTAGGCGTATTTGAGAATCCAAACCAAAACGATTCGATAATTCCATCAAACGATTTTTATGCAAATCAAGCCATTGCAATGTGCTGGGAACATGAGCGTAATCGAAATGCTCTAAGCGATTATCGGAAATATTGAGCCACAACAATGAAGGCATGTTGCTAAATAAACCATTAATATCACTCAATTCATTGCCATCCAAACGTACAGCTTGAATACTGGAAGTCATTTCAAAAGCACCAGGTTCTACTACAGCAATACGATTACGAGCCAAATTCAAGATTTGCAAACTGGGCAATTCTTTGAACGAGTGCATGGTAATATTTTCCAAGTAATTGCCAATTAAACGTAAACCATATAAATTGCTTAGACCTTTAAAGGCATTATCTTCCAAAACCGTAATCATATTTTCACCCAAATCAACAGTGCGTAACAAACGCATATTGCGTATTGCCAAAGGTACAGTTTTCAATTGGTTACCATTTAAGTTCAAATCCTGCAAGGAACTGCAATTACGGAAGGCTTCTGGGTGAACACCAATTAAATGATTATTGTCCAAGGAGAGTAGAGATAAAACGTAGAGACCATTCAAAGCATAGGCGTCCAAATATTTAAGTTTATTGTGCGATAGCAAAAGAGTGTGTAAATTATTCATGGGAGCAAAAGTTTCGGCTGCTATATTTTCTAACTGATTATGTCTCAAATTTAGGATTTGAAGAGTATAGAGATCGGTAAAGATTTCAGCATCCAGTTGAGTGAGTTTATTGTGCGATAGATTAAGCAGCACTAATCTTATTAGACCCACAAATGTACTGCGGTCAATCCAAGTAGAGGTAATTTGGTTATAAGACAAATCCAAGGCTTGTAACTGTTCCAAGTTCGAAAACAGTTTAGGAGATAACACCGATATAGAATTATTTTGCAAATAAACCTCCTGGATAGAACCCGCTTGTTCTGCAAACAATTCCGAAGGCAAAGCTACTAATTTGTTAGAGCTGAGGTTGAGGATTTGCAAATTTTTCAAACCACTTAGGGCTTTGTCACCAATCATGGAGATTTCATTGTTATTCACTTGCAATACACGCAAACGTCTTAGCGTGGCGAAACCATTGGCGGGTAATAACACAAAATGGTTAAAGGAAACATCTAAGATTTCAATATCCAAATTACAGGGGGTACTAGAACGTTTGCTGCTGTCCGGTGAGGATGTGGTTTCCGAGGGATGATCCTTAGAACGATCACGGAAACCCAATTCATTGACATCCTGCAAACGATTTTCACTCATATTTAGCGAAATAAGGCCACTCAGTGTGCAGAAGATATTTTCGGGCAATGACCAGATATTATTGGAGGATAGATCCAAACGTTCCAAATGATTCACTACAGCAAAGGCCTCAGGCTCAATGTCAAAGTTTAGTGAAGGCCACAGGGTGTTGTGTGTGCGTATCGTTAGATTTCTTAGTTGGCTAAGACCATCTAGGACATGTTTGTTGAATTTTGACAATTTACAATATTGCACCGACAGTTCTTGGAGACGCTGGAGATGTGCAAATGATTGTGGCTCTAAGGAACTTTTAGCCATAATTTCATCGTTGCACAGAACATGTAGACCAACTGTATGCTCTGATGGTATGACACTGAAATTTGTGGTGTCAAATTCACTGTTGACAGTACGCAAATTACAGGTTAACATTATTTCAGGATGGTCAGGTCCCAAAGCTGGTAGAAAATGACAATCATCAGGTGCATCGTAACGCATATCCTGACTAGCTAAACGTGTATTATGAGCTCCATTGGGAGGCGTATGCAATTGATTATTCGTAACACCGGCTTCGCCCATTATGGCATTCGAATGTTGTTGCATTTGTTGTTGGGTAACATGTGTAGATAAAGGCGGTTGTTGTTGCTGTTGTTCTGTTTGTATTTGTTGCTGTTGCATACTAACTCCAGCGATGCTGACGATTGCAACATACAGTACACAGATTATAATTTTGACACTTGAAGCCATGTTGTTATCGTTTCAATAAGAAATCAAATGTTAAATAAAGAAAATGAAAAGAATTTCCAAACAAAACCAAATAAAAATTTTTTATAAAAGTTGCAATTGATTGCAATTAATCCAGTTTAAACATTTTGAGTGTTTTTTAATGTTTGTTTTTATTGTTGTTGTGTTTTGTAAAAAATTTTTTATTTGTTTTTTTTTTTTATTTTAACAATAATTTGCAAATATTTTTATTTTGTATGTGTTTTTTCTTGGTTGGTATGCGTTTTCAAGTTCGTTTTACGATTTTCACATCACGTCACGAGCAAACGATTTGCTTTTATTTTTCTCTATTTTATTTTTTTGTGATATTTTTCTTTTATTTTTTGCTTTTCTAGATGTTTAAGGATTTCTCGTTTGTCGTTTACATAAACTGGAGCAAATTCTTTTTTTATAATATTATTTTGTGTGTTTTGTTGTTTTTGATGTTGTGCAGATGTTGTTTCGTTTAGAAAGGAAGGAGATAAAAAAAAACTTTGTTACGTTTCGGTTTTGTTTTATTTTTGTGGGATTCTTTCACTTTTTCATCATATTCACACTTTGGTTGTTATGGTTAATAAGAAGAATTTTTCTTTTAGATATTTATATTCATTATTTAATTATTATAATTCTTTACTCTGCTCGGGCTTTTTGTCTAATTAGGAACATTAAACGTTATTAAATTTAATTATAATGTATGCGGGAAGGCGACACGTTTAAATGAATTTCGTTTTCTTTATTCGCTTTTCACTTTAAAATACACTCATACGAAAAGACGCACCCGTTTCTTAAGTTGTATAGATTTTGTATTAATTTTTTTCTTGTTTTTACTTATATTTTTAATAAAATTTCTCTAGAGTCACGAGTAGAGGTGTTTTGTATTCAAGTTCTAACTAAAGACTGACTGGTGTACGGTGACAAGCAACCCTTATATAGATGTGATGGTTTAAAAGTGAAATTACACAGACCTCAGAGAACGAGAGAAGAAATATGTATGTTATTTTGAGTAATATAAAAATAAAAAGAGAACGAATGAGAGCGAGAATATGTATCACACATAAAAAGGATATATTTCATGTACAAAAGAAAAAATGTACGGGCGTATAAAAATCACAACAGAGCGTAAATAATTATTGCAGAGAGTATATGAGAAAGAGTGTGATAAAATGAGAGAGAAATACAGAGAGAAAATATAAAAATGTGTAGAGTTTTTCTTGATTTTTTTGTTAGCATTTTTGTGTTTTTGTTTTTAAATTATTAACGCCGCATATCTTTGTTGTTTTTCTTTAAATTTTCTCATTTTTTCTGTCTTTAAGTTCTCATGACTTACAGAATCCTTGTCCAACAGCTGTCGCAACAGATTTTCATTAAAACAAGAAAAACTAAAAATTCTCACCACAGCAGGATATCAAAAGGAATACAAAAATCATTTAAAAATAACATTATGTTAAGATTTCTTTCTTTCAATTTTTTAATTTTTCTTACTGTGCGATATAAACACAAAGTAACGTAAAAATAACATGAGTTTGCAAAATTCCATGTGTTTTTAATTTTTTTGTTTCTTTACGAAAAGAGAAAAAGGAAAATATTATTGTTGTAAATTTTCAGTTTAAGATATAAAAAGTCAACGATGTTAAAATTTAATCTATCAAAAGCAAAAAGAAAAAAAAAAAGAACTAAAATAAAAATTGCATAAAGCCAATAGTAAATCACAAAAGCAGCATCAGATCATAAGAGAAAAAAGTTAAGGGCATATGTAGATGTATACAAATAGTTATGCGTATTTCCTTTTAAATTAAGAACAACGTTGTCCTTTTTAAATCCGCTTTATAATTTAAGCTGATTATAAACATACTCATACTCTATGAATGTCTGTCTGTCAGTCAGTCAGTCTGAAGACATACGTTCTACAATTCTTTTTTCTCCCTGTCACTATGCTTTTGTTATTGTTATTGTTGTAAACAAATCCCTATACGAGATTTAACATACCATTTACTTCCGCTTTATATTGTTAAAAAAGCAGACTTATTTTGGACCATTTTTTTCCTTTAAAAGATTTAAGGTTGACAATTATGATTTTTCTTTTTTATTATTTTGAAGAAAATCAATAGATTTTTATTAAAGGTAAAATTTTGCTTTAATGTAAAGAGAAAAAATATAAATCTTATTAACTTAAAGACAAAAAAAAAAAAATTAAAGATATTTTTACAAACTTTAAATACATCTGCTGAACCTTATATATAATAAAGTCTTAAAGAAACTGATATAGTATTTTTTTAGGAATAATGAGGTAAGATTTTTAATTCTTAGAATAAGCATGATTTAATTTTGACTTCGAAGGATTAAATTATTAAGAGAACATTGTAGCAAAAAATTGTCTTATTCTGCCAGCTTATAGTTTTCTTAGTTAGAACATTATTTTTTTCGCAAAAAAAGGAAACAATTGAAATTTATGATTTGATGATTTTTCGATTAAATAAAATTTTCGAACAAAAGATCGAAAATTTTTTACAAAATTAAATTTTAGAAATTAGAATAAAATCGATAAAAATTTCATGTTTGGAAATTTCGAAATTAATATTTAATAATCAAGTTATATTCATGTCCGAAA
>MINK01172263.1:0-48362 GCA_001735545.1 Phormia regina
CTAAACAAAAATATTTGTGTAAACTTTTAACATTAACAAAAAAAAAAAAAAAAACAAAAAGCATCTAAAATCACTTTTTAAATATTAAAAAAAATAATTAGTGAAACATAATGGACAACTATTTTGATTCTCTTCTCATATAAAAAGTGATTTTTTGCAGCTTTTAAGGTAAAAAAGAAATCCTTTTAGAGACTTTTTTAAATATAACCAAAATTATTTTCTTACTTTCCTTTCCATTAGCATTTTTATACATTTTATTTGAAATATTTAAATAAAAACATATATCTTTTGTAATTACAGTTGAGATTATGAAAAAGTTAATATTTGGAGCTTTAAAAATTTTAAATCATTCTCTTCCCAAAATAATGGCCTTAATTTCTTGGCTCTAATTTTTATAGCATTTTACAACGAGAGACTATATTTCTACGTTAAATTCTACTTTTAAAAACGAACGAAACGCTCTGATAAACTTCTGCATTTCTTATTTATTTACTTCTATTTTTCAAAATATATATATATATACTTATACTATATATATACATATACTATATATACAAAAAGACTGAAACGTTTACTATTTGGATTATATTACTTTGATTTGAAATTATTAAACGTATCTATTAGGTATACATGAATATATTTATATTTTATTAATTAATTTATTCCCCTTTATTTGAGAATTTTTAGAAAGTTGTTAGCTTTTTCTTGAGTATCCTATTAAACCCTTATTAAGGATTGCGATATTTGAGTACAGTGCTGTTTTTATTGATAATAACAAATTCAAGTGATTGATTTAAAACAAAAAAAAAATCAAACATTATACAATAATAATAATTTTCAATTAAATTATTTTTTTTTATTTTTTTTTTACTTTTTCTCTAAATACAATTAATAATAAAATGTGTATCTATTATATTATAAAAGACAAGGCTTCCAGATAAAATTATTATGAAATTTTTATCCGATTGAAGGTTTTACTCTACATCTAGCATTGGTTTGAACAAAATTTCAAGAACATCCAGCTATAAAATAGTCACGCGAGATAATTTAAATATAAAAAAAATATATTTTAATAAATACACAGAGAAATATAGATTGACTTGATTTGATAATAAACAAGTTTCTGTTCGTTTCAAATTGTTGGCAAAAGAAAAATAAAAGTAAAATTTTTGAATAATTGTTTTAAGTGTATAAAATACATATATAAATTTATTTTTAATGCAATCTATTACAAAGATAACGATCTTTGCGTTTTCTAAAAGTCAATTTTTATCAGATACTTTTAAATTTTAAACAAATTTTTCTTAAAAATTTCAAATACTTGAATTTAAGTTTTTATTTTTGCTATTTAAATATCCACTGGTATATGTAATGTCTAAATTATTCGTTAATGTAGTAAATTTATTGGACGAAAGCAAGACAACTCGAGTTTAAAAGATACAAATCTTTACCAAGATGCTACATTTTAAATCAATACCAACATAAGCTCTAATAATAAAACTTCTATTGCCAATTCATCAGCATAAATATTTTACTGAGTTGTTAATTTAAAAACAACAACAACAACACTGTTCTCAATTATTTACTCTAGTTATTCAATAAATATAAATATCCTCATACCCTGTTTTAAATATTATTTTTTTCTATTCAAATGCATGACTGAAATATTTTATTTAAAAATAAAAAAAACACACACACACACACTATACTTTCAATTAAAAGCACTTTAATTTGTAAAAATATTTCTAAAAAAAAACAAAAACATTTATATAACTTTTATTCTGAAATTATTAATATTAATAAAAAAATAATAATAACAAAAAATATTTTATATTTTAAAAAAAATTCAGAAAAACATAGCTGACACAATGTTTTGTTTAAAGAAAAAATAATTTTTTAATTATAATTTAAACAATATTTTTTAACAAAAAATTTTAAATAAAAGAAAAAACTTTGCTTATGACAATTCTTTTTTTTTTTAAATAAAAATTATTATATAAAAATTTATTTAAACAAAATTTTAGGTATTTTTTTTTTACATGTTGCTAAAATATTTATTTATTTAAAATTAAAAAGAACGAAAAAATACACTTATTTATGGTTTTAATTGTAAATAATTTTAAATAACTAGAGAATGAAAATGAAAATCGTTGGTATTAATTTGTATTTTAGTTAATTGTATTTACGAATTTTTTACATTGAAACAATGAAACAAAATATTAGCATAATTATAGACACATACATATGTCAGCAACAAAAGCATTTTGTCAGTTATTAGTTTTTGTTAAAATTTTTTACTTTTTCTTAAAATTTATGAAAAAAAAAAAAAACTTATTATTTAATATATTATTTTGCATAATTTGTTTTTTATATAATTTTTGTTTGTTTGATGAACAAAAACCATTAAGAGAAAAGCACGCTTTTTATTAAATAAATAATTAAAGAAAAGAAAAACAAAAGAAAAGAAAAACCTTGTAAATGCAATAAATAAATTTTAATTGTTTGTTATTTTCTTTTTCTATAAAGAAAATTAATTAAATGTTGAAATTAATTTACTAACTTTTTTCTTGGTCTTTTTTATGGAAAAGAAATTAATTTGTTGAAAAAAATAAAATAAAATAAAATTAGCAAAAACTTTATTTGTATGCAATAATTTGACTTCAAAATTTGTTTAATTTTAACTTAAAAACAAAATTATTGTTTTATAAAAATAAATGAAATCTGACAAAATGTTTTTGTTTAATTTGCAAACAGATGACGAATGTTTCTATGTTGGATTGGGTCAAGAAGGCCGTTCAGCCAAGCGTGGCAATAATAATGCGCCCGATAATTATAAACCATTCCAATGCTGTCCAACAAAATTGGAAAAATCTACGAAAGTTCCTAAAATGACTGCTCAAAGAATTGGCCATGCAGCCACCACCGAGGGAGGCAAAAGACAACCCGGCAATTTCCAATTTGGTACCCCTGATTCCACACCTGCTACCAAGACTAAAACATCCTCCTCCTCTGCAACTGGCAAAAGTAAAACCCAAAAATCTAAAAAACCGACTGCCAAATCAGGCAAAAAACAAGTAGTAGTTGAATCTGAGGAAGATGATGATGATGATGATGACGACGACGACAACGATGATGACAATGACAGCAATGAGGAAGAACCTTTGGTTAAGGTATCCTATGCCAAACATAAGTCCAACAATAAACCCGCTGCAAAACCAGAAAAATTACCCACCATTAAACCTTCAACAAAATCTTCTACTAATGCGAAAAAGACTCTTGCTAAAAATGAAGACAAATTGAATGTTAAAACCGGTACGTTTGATTTTAGCAAATTTTTAGTCTGGTAGTTTGTTTGAGTTAAAATTAAATTAAAAAAAAAAAAAACAAAAAATGTTTTTTAAAAATTACACAAATTAGAAAAAATAGTTTTGTCTTTTCCTCTATTGTGTTTCTTTTTTTTTTTTCTCTCTCCCTTTTTTTCTTTCTTTTTTTTTTATAGGCATAAATTATTTGCACAAACGACTAAAACATTTATATGACCTCATTTTTCAGGATATCTCGCTGTAGGCTCAAGGAAATTCGATTGACTAAAAATAAAATAAATACAAAAGAAAATAAAAAACAAAAACAAAATTCTTTTACAAAATTTAAAAACATTAACACTTGCAACTAAACAAATTTAAATCATACGAAACCTAAATTCTAAAATATATTTTTAATGAAAGCAAGAGTTTTTTTCGTTATCGAAAATTGCAACCCTAATGTTATGATAGACAATATAACAACCCTGGCTTTTATTTGGAATGTTATCTACACCGGCAGAAATCAACACAATAGACTAACGTAAAAATTAAAATAAACTTAACGAATTTGTGTCTTATACTAAAGCAACTCATTACAACCAACATCTTCTATTTTAAAAACTAAATAAATATTTGTATGCATTTTATTGCAACTACTGTCACTACTATTACTACTACTACTACAACTGTTAATACTACTCCTTTTAAAAAGTTTAAATGAATAAAAAAAAATGTTCAAATCTTTAAGCAGTTAATTGTTAATATTTAAAAAATTAAAAAAAAAAAAACTATTTTTGATATATGAACTTTACACTATATATTTTTTAACTACATATTTACTACAAAAACTAAATACTACTATTACTATCTACTACTATTTCTTACTACTACTAAATACTATTCAATTAATTTTAAAAGAAATTTTAAAAACTGTTATAGAACTTTACTTAAAATCTCGTTAAAACTCGCTTAAATGTGCATATAATATGTTAACTTTATTTTTTTTTTTTTTTTAAATTCTAAGTTAATTAAATTATTTATTGTTTTTGTATTTCTTTTTTAATTTAAATATTGTTTTGATTTTTTTTTACAAAAATATATTTTGATAAATTTTATTTTAACTTGTTAATGTTTTTCAAAAACAATCAAAGAATTTGTGTCTAAGGTCATTTAAGGTCAAAGAAAAGCAAAACAATTAACTATAATTGTCCAGTTAATTAAAAAATAATAATAAAAAAACAACAACAACGAAGTGTTTCTTTGGCTCTAAAGAGACCTTAAAATTTTCTTTGTCTTTAGCAAATTATTATTTAAATAATTTTATTTAATATAAATTCATTTAATATATACAGTTAATCAAATTTTTAGTAAATAACACTATTTACTAGCAACAATTTGAATTTAAATTAAATAAAATTATTTACTTTTATATAAAAAAACAAAAATTGTTATCGATATTTAAAATATCGAATATAAAATTTTAAATAATTATAATTATTTAATAAATAATACCCAATATTTGTAATACACTCAAAGAAAACACCATTATAAGTAAATAAGTAGGAAAACCATTATGTAAATTAAATTTCTTTGAGTGTAATAAAAAGCTTTTAAAGCTTTATAATATTTCAAATAAATTTTATAAATAAATTCTATTCAAAATAATATTTTTTTAATCAAAAGAATTGTCATAATTTTTATTAAAATAAAATCATGTTAAAATTAAATTTAAATAAATTTTTTTTGCATAAATTAAAAGAATTGTCATAAACAAAACAAATTATGTAAATTTTAAATTTATAAAAAAAGGTATAAAAAATTTAAAATAACCATTAAAATGCATTCATTTTTGATTTACTATAGTTTAACAAATAGTTGGTAATATAATTTCAAAAATTCTGCTTTGATTTTATAACTTTATCAAAAAGGTGGCAACGTTAAATTGTATATAAGTTTATAGATTCAATGATAGTATGGTTGGACCAAACTTTTGGGGTATTTAGTCATTTTATTTTTCTGGAACACTTCGACAACTACAACTACTTTAGATATATCTCAGAAATGCTTCTCAATGCTGCTTTTTAAATTCACCAAATAGTTTTATAAATGAAAGCTTTTTTAAATAAACTTTCCCACTTTAAGTTCTTCAGTGGAAATCGCAAACATTTGGGTAGTAATCTTTTCAATTACTGAAGGAATTGAATAGAAATAATTGTAGTATCTTTCAGAAAATTCATTATGTGATCATCGCATACGATATAAGCTACGACGTGTCAAAGTTGATTATCCCAAGTATGAAAAAGTTTAAAGTAATTAAAAAGATTTAAAACGGTGAAAAATTGCTGTTTTTTTTTTTAAACAAAAATGAGATGGACAACATTTTTTTCTCTCAGTTAATGATTCTGAGTTTAAGCTTTGATCGAAAATGTCAAAAAAAATACACACGATTTTTTAAATCAAAAAATTATTTTAATAGTTAATGAAAACTCTAAACAGATGAAAATCGACAAATTTTTAAAATAATATTTATTAAGTGCACAAGAAATCTTTTTTTTTAAATTATTTTCTTTATTTTTAATGTAATTTATTAACAATATAACTTTGTTTTTGTGTACCAATTAGGGCAACTTGAGCGTTCATATTTTATAAATTTTCAAATATCAGATAATTTTTCATAAAAATTATAAATAATAAAATATATTATTTTTTTATAAATTTGTAAGACACATAAACGTAATATAAAAATAGGTATATATTCCTTTCCATTAGTATATGTTTGTACATGTTTCCTACATACCTTTCCAAATAAGACAAATATAAAGTTCCCAATATAAATAAAATCTTATATGTTCACAAGCACAAATGCAGCCCACTGTCTGTAAGTTCAACAGAAGTATAAAAGCAATGGTGATTTGAAATGCAAGCTCCTTAGTGGCTACATATTATGCAGTAGAATTCATTTAGAAGGCTTGAGTTTTTTAGGGACTTTGAACCATCTTTGTTTTTACATATAATTTTTTGTTTTAGTTGTTAATCTTGAAAAAAGCGATGGTCTCTTTTTTCCTATTTTTAAGACAGAATTAAGAATAATGATCAATAGTTGCTACTACTTCCAATTGTCTAATATCTTTATCATTCCAATATTAACATAACATTTTAACTTTAGTGGCAACGAGAAATATCTCTAAACATTTATCGATAGCAAGAAATAATTTTATCGCTTTTTCTTCTAATGATTTGAAGATTAAAATAAAGAATAATACATGGAATACTTCCTTTGCCAAATTATAAAAATTTATTTTCATTTTTCCACGCAAATCTATTTTTAAATACAAAAACTATTTTTCATTTTATATTAAATATTTCGTATGGCAAGGTAATAATTGTTTAAATTTATGTTAAAACAAAATCTATTGTTTATTTAATTTATTTTTAGGAAACCACAAGCAAATTGTAAAAATTTAAATTATTTTTTCTTATACATACATATGGACATATAAAATATAAAATATGAATTTTCTTTTGTTTATACCAACAATATCACACATTCATATATTTTTGTTATACGTTTATGTATTAATAAATGGAAAATAAAATAAGATTTAAACAAAAAAATTTATTAATAAACAAACATTGAGTAAAAGCAAACAAAATAAAATCCTATAAATTTTATAGAGTTTATAATACAATAAAATATAAAAAAAAATGAAATGAACATAAGACCCTGAACCATAAATTCAGGAGGTTAATGACAGAAAAATAAGAAAGAAAAAAATAAACCACCACCCACTCTCACCTGAAAATCTGACAATATACACAATAACATAATGTCTAAATTTATTTAGAAAATATAAAATGGAACCTGAGATTTTAGCAAATGTTAAAAATGTGTAACAACAACAACAACAACAGAAACACTATTACAGTCCATAGACATGTATGTATTTAGGCATATCATACAAGAAATATACACATAAATACATACATATGTGTAGTTTTATTAAAACTTATGAAAATTTTTAATTAAATCAAACAAATAATTATTTTATATGTTCTTCTTTAATTAAATAAATATTTCTTAACCAAATCCAGGGTGTAATTAATAAAACATTTTGATTGATTTTAATTTAAATAAAAAAAAACACTGCAGTACTACAGGTATGTCATGAACTATAAAAAAAATCTTTTGTTTAATTAAATTCTCTTTTAACATTTATTAACTTTTTTATTTTATTAAATTCTTTTCTATTTCTTTATAATAAATTTAGGTAATATTGAGGATGAAAATGAGGTATTCAAATGGATATTAGAGCAAAAAGCCGATGAAAGTATTGAATTAATCGATCGTGAAACTTTATTTGAATATATTGGCTCTAAAGACTTTTTGGCGGTTGTATTTTGTAAGTAACATAAGAAACAAGAAGAAACTAAATTAAATTTAAAATGTTTTATACACTACAAATAATAAGAGACAACAAAAAACTAAGAGAAAAATGTCTACCATTAAATAAAAACGACTAAAACATAAAGTTTCTGATTTCTACTTAAAACACCTAACAACGTTATTTCTACTACTACAACTATTTTTTTACTCGTACTAGTTTTCCGAATAGATTTCTTTTTTCATTAATTACGTTTTACTAAAAATAAAAAAAAAAAACTGTAACTGCTAAAAAATAATAATATCTAACTTAAAAAAAAATAACTTTCTTTTCATTAAATATTTTACTATTTTAGATTACAAAAGAAAGTCCACCTATTACTGATTAATACTGATTTAATTTTTTTTTTGCCTTTTAGATAAAGAAGATGATCCCGATTCACCACGTGTTCTACGACATATTGAACTGATCGATGATGAAGCCGCCGAATATGGCATACAAGTTGTTAAATGTCATGATAAATTAATGGCCAAGAAATATGGTTTCCGTAATCCTCCCGGTATTACATACTTCCGCAAAGGAAAATACATTAACTATGATGGTGATATTGATGATGAGGAAGAGGTTTTAGATTGGTTAACCAGTCCTGCGAATATGGAAATGACTGATCATATTGAACAAGTCAATCGTAAAATGTTTGAAAAAATACGTAAATCTTCGGATTATTTAGCGGTGATATTTTGTAAGTATTATATGCGTAGAAAGTTTTGATGTCAACTAATAGTAATTACACAAAAGTGGAAAATTACAAAAACAAAAACCTAGTGAATATCACAGATTTCTTAAGAAAAGTTAATTTCAGAATTAAAATTCTTTAATAAGAAAAAGCTTTCAACATACATATGTATGTATTAGAGTCTCTTTGATTGTTTGCAAGTATTATTAGGGAGATTATACTCCCTTTTAATAATTTGGCATAATTTTATTATTAACGAATGATATACTTAACACTTAGTTGAATTATATCTTAATTATCTTAATTTCAACCTCCTCCCCCCCCCCCCCAAAAAGACAGTGAAGATTGTAAACAGTGTCCACGTGTTTTGGCCGAAGTGGAACATATTGACGATGATGCGGATAAGGCAGGTATTGATTTCGTCAAGATCGATGACAAACAAATGGCCAAGGAAATGGGTGTGTTTGCTTTGCCTGCCATTGTATTCTTTAAGCCGACTTCTAAGGAACCAGTCATTTACGCCGGTAAGAATTTTGTATAATATAAACAATTAATTATAAATATTTAAATTATTTTCGTTTTATTCATTCTAGGAGATCTTTATGAAGAAGAACAAATCCTCACTTGGTTACTCACGCAAAAGGATCCAAGTGGAGATGTTATTGAAGATCTTGAAGGCGAAAAACTTGTTCATTTAATCGAAGAGTCTGGTTCCATTGCCGTTTATTTCTGTAAGTTTTATTTTACAAACATTTTATTAACAAGCTGTAAACGTTTTGGTGACAATGATTTTATATAAAATATGTTTTAGGAAATTCGAAAATCCTGTACATTATACATTGTCCTCTCTATAAAAGCTATATAATGTACATGAAATTAGTTCAAGTAATTTTATATCACAAAATAATAAATTTATTTACTATTTCAATTAAATACACAAGAAAATAATACCATTAGCGCTTTTTATATTGGCTTCTAATTAAATTCCAAAAATTCGTGCAATAAACAATTGTTACTGATTAATGGTCCTTCGAAACCAATAATTTCTTACGATTGTTTTATAATTTTTGACGCCTAAAAAGCTGCCCAGAATACAGAACTCTTGATACAACGACAAGCAGCTTACTCTCTTAACATAAAGTTAAGATCATGGTAAATGAATTTTTAAATCCATTATAGTTTTTAATGAAGTCCAATCATTCTTAGATCTCGATGATATACATACATATTCAACAAATGTGCCATTGTAAATTGCTTTGTGGTCTCTGTTTGGCGGTATCAAAGCAAAGTTTGTGGACTTTAATTAAACAACAACCGAATGAAATATGCATTTTTTGTGCAGATTCGAGGTGTCTTATCCATTCGAGGTGTCTTATCCATTTGGGTTTCGTTGAAACCTAAACACATATGTTTGAGATAATCTTATGGAAACTCTAATTTTTGTTTTCGATTTAGAAAGACCCTTCAAGCAATGAAAATTTCAAGTCTGGCCAAAAAAAGATTAGAAGTTTTTCATATGTGCAAATTTTTTTATTTCAAAATTATAGTTTTTTTTTATATCCACTTTCAATCACTGGTATGAAACTGTAGATCAATTTAAAATATTGTTCTTATTTAGAGTCTTCTAGGAAATTTTTTCCACGGAACACACTAATATGTCTAATAAGTCCAAATTTTAATTAGGAAATTTTTAATTGGTGTAATATAAAAAACTACAGGCTCAGAAATAATTTATAATCAGTATTTTATATTATTCATTGTTACACTTTTGCGCAAAAAGTTTACAGCTTTCATTTTAATCATCATAAGCAAATTACTTAAAGTAAATAATTAATAATATAATTAATACTCTTAATATACTTAATTAACTAATTTATTTCAATTAAAATCATTATAATTAGCTCTATTTATTATTTCAAGAACAACTTCTCTAACAGTGTGACTAATCAAGATAATTAAAGAGTTGTTTAATTGTTATTTCTAATAATTTAGCTGCTCAAGCCTTTTTTATTCTTAAAAATGTTTTTATTTTATTTTTCAAAAAACAAATTTAAATCTTTAAACAAAATACAAACATTTCCAATGAACCAAACAAAAAAAAAAAAAAACAATAATGTAGGGAACAAAACCCAATGTGACATCTGCAATTCAAAGGCGGCTCGTAAGGCCAGACTAAAAAAAGAAAAAGAACAACAGGCACAAGATCCTGGAGCAGGAGCAGCCGCAGCTGCTTTTGCAGCAGAAGGTGAGGGAGGCGAGGCAGGTGCTGAGGGAACAGCAGCCAGTGAATCATCGACACCCACTACATCTAAACAACATGAAGAGGGTACTAAATATAAAAATAAAACAAAGAATGACTAGAATGATGATGAAGATGTTGATGTTGATGATGATGTTATTATTGTTAAATAAGTGGTTTTATTTGTTTTTAAATTCCCCGAAAATAAACCTACCTACCAACCAATCCACCAACCATTACTACGCCATTACTGTTATTATAAGTCACTCGAAGCTCTACTTCATGTTTTAGCTGAATCATAATTTGTAAATCCACTACCTCTACCAACACCACTACTACTATTATTACTACTAGCCTGTCTTGTAAACACCCTCTAGATAAAAATATTTATAATGTTTCCAGTATTGACACCAGAGATTTTTCCACATTTTTTGTTGCCTTTTATTTTAGATTTAAACACTTCCTCCTATGTCTTTCCCCTTTTGGATGATTTAAACTTTCTCTAGAACACTAAACTTTTTATTTTTATTTTCATTTTCGTTTTTGTTTCTTTTTTCTTTATAATTTGTTATTTTTGAAGAGAATATTTCAAGTTTGTTAAATTTGTGTTCAGTGTTGCGCTTAATTATTTGTGTTTATGTGTGTGTGCGTGTTTTATGTTCATTTATTTCTGAAATTATAAATTCCGGATTAAATTTTTAATAAAACATTTCCATACAGATATGGATGGATGTGAAACTTGTACCAAAGTTTTAGAGGAATTGGAAAACATTGATGATGATTGTGACAAACATGGCATTAAGTTTGTTAAAACCAAAGATTTTTCAGTAGCAGATGGCTATGGTGTACATGACTATCCGGCATTAGTCTACTTCGAAAGTGGTATACCAAATGTATTTGAAGGTAAATTCCCTTTGCCTCCATAAAACGATAAAATTACCTCTAATCAATTATTACACATTTTCCTAATACTTTAGGTGAATTACAAGAAGAAGAAGAGGTCCTACAATGGCTTATCACACAAAAGACTGAAGATCGCATTGAATTGATCACCCGACAAATGTTAGAAACAATGGTAGAGGAAACTCAATATTTAGCAGTATATTTCTGTAAGTTGAATTTATCTATTTATGTATTTTCCATCATTTCATAACAATATTATTTTCAACTAAATTCCCCTATACAAAAAAAAAAAACATGTAAATTATAAAAAAATACACCACAAATTACACTTAAATTCAACACCAAAAATAAATATTGTACCCAAATCATCAACGTCACGTATTTAGTACCACCTGAGCGCAAGGGCCATAAACAACCTGCTTATTGTAGAACATATTGTGTACCCATGTCCAATAATGATGCCAGCTATAATACCTCCTCCTCGAATACCCATAAATCCAAAGAATTCCTTAAGAATTACATATCACGCAAAAGAAAACGTATCGAAAGTCAAGGTATTCCACAAAACAAATCAAACAACTAATAACGCGGTTTTAATCATATTTCTCTTTGTCCACTCTCTCTCTCTCTCTCTTGCCAATTTGTGTTTTTTTATAAAAATGTAATGTGAATAAAATTTTAACCAGTTACCACCATGTTCTTCTATATGTTCTAACAATTTCATACATAAATACATTCTTCGTACGTATTAATACAGCCGGCAGGTAGAGATTTAAAAGAATTAATTCATGTTTTTTTTTTCTTACACTTAAGACTTAAGTTTATTAGAACACTTTTGAATTTAATTAACTTAAAGTATCTTAATAAAAAATAAATAAATTAAAATGAGCTCTAACTTAAAATATTAAAAAGCAAAGATACATCATCGCACAAAATCGTTGCAAAGATAATATGTATTAAGTTTATTTTAAGAATTAATTCTATTAAATCTCTGCAATTGTGACCAACCTAAATGACGGATTTTTCTCAGGCAAAATATTTACTTTAAATAAGTAAAATAAAAATATTTTTAATAAAAATTACTAAAAAATTGGAAAAGAAAGATATAATCGGTCAAGATCGGCCATATGGTCCCTACACTATTATGTATGAGCATACACATTTTGAAAGGGGATATGTATTAGATCTGTGGTCAATTGTAGACTAACACTTTTATTAAATGTAACATAAAATATAGTAACACGTTAAAGTGATTTTCGAGAGCTATAGTCAATCTATAGCTCCGATCTATTTAAATTTGGGATAAAAATTTACATTTATATTTTATTACTTATTTTTGAGTCATGTTGAAACTCTATTCCGAGAGATTCAAATATACTTCGTCCTTGCAACATAGAAGTCCCACGTGCAAAATTTCATTGCATTATCTTCTAAATTGTCAGGCTACCACCTATGCCGCAGAAAAAAAATTAATTTTATAAACTATATAATTGAATAATTTCGATCTTTAATTTATGGAAAATAGATGTGATCGATTGTTTCATCTACTTCCTATAAAAATGTTCCTCCGGAATAAGAGTTTAAAGCTCAAAAATACCTTAAAAATATCAATAGTTTCATTGAACTCGGTGCAAAGAAGTTTTGTATAAATATTAATATTTGTACAAAATTTCGTAAAGATCAGTTCATAATATACCATAGCTTCCATATAAGATCCACTTTGGAAGTTTTCAAAAGAGTAGAGTGATATAAATATTAGTTTCAACGTAATATTATGTATTGATATATTTTATGTTACAAATACTAAAAGTATCGGTCCACATTTGGCCACAGGTCTAATAATAGTCCCAACTAATATTTAGCTTAATTGCAATAAAGTCTATAATTCTTTTTCAGTAAATAAAGTAGGTCGGATGAATATGTGAGGGTATCGGAGATCGCACAGTTTTTCGTGTACTTGAATATAAATCCATAAATGTCCTTCACAGCCATCATAAACATATTTATGAATGTTCTCCTCATATATGTGAAAGTCGTTCGGATGCACAGTGGGACATAATCGAAATTATTTTTTTCATAAAAATTTTCATTAAATTCCAAGAGGAATATAAGACTTATAACTTGAGCAATCAAAGATGGATTCTAAAGTAATTTAGAGTCCTGAATACGAACGAATCTTCTTACCTTTTTTCAAAATAAGTTCAAGAAATTTTTTTTAGTTTTGATTTCGTTAACGTTTATTTGTGTTTATGTTTTTTTTTTTTTTTGACATTATGAACTTTTCAATTAATTTTTATGGCAACTATATGTATTTTTTATTACGCAACATTAAGACATCCCAAATGTTGTAGTATTACTTTACATTCTTCTAGCCCTAAGTAATTTTACATAACAATACATATTTTTTTCAAAAAGATTTTAGAGTTTGACCTAATAAACACGATTCTGCTTTCAGAACAGAACAGGTTGTCCGATTTAGACAATTAAAACACCAAACAATGCAGACGAAAGTTTTTCTTAAAGTCACTATAAATTTGTATAATACATATCTAAATTAAGTGGAGACACTAGGTAAATAAATTGTTGTTCTTTTTAATATAGAATTTGACATGCTGAATAAGAGTATGTTTTCAATCATCAGTATATTTTACTATAACTCGAGATTTCGTATTCAAACATCTAAACATTTTTTTTTATAGTTAAACCAAAAGGATTTTTTTTGGCGACCCCTGTTATCGAATCATTTTATCAGATCTTTAAAATTAATTATATGTATTTAATTAAAATTTCATAACATTGATGTCATAATTTGTTGTGTGTGTACAAATTTTAACAAAAAGTAAATATTTGTCTAAATCCGTCTCTTTAGTTTGGTAACGAATACCTTAATTTTTGACGTTTTCTAAAGGCTTTTTTTTATATTATAATTACAACTACTACCACTTCTTCTAGCGCCATTAACCCATAGTCTTATTAACTTATCATCAAATCAATACTTCAAAAAAAAAAAAAAACAACCTTAAGGACTTAAGCTCTATAATTAAAAACATACGCAAAGAAATATATTAATAATAATAATTTTCTAGATAAAATCAATTGTAATATATGTGATCAAATTTTGGAGGGTTTGGAACTGATCGATGATGAGTGTGATGTATTTGGTATACATATGGTTAAAATACAAGATCCACAACTAGCCAAACGTTATTCTATTAAAACATTCCCGGCTTTGGTATATTTCAGGTATTTCAGATAGAGAAACGATTCTTTAATATGAAATTAAATGAAAATAAAAATAATAATAATAATAATAATTATTTTTCAATTATTTCGTTTGTAAGAAATGGCAATCCCTTGTTATTCGAGGGTGATTTGCAAAATGAACAATCGGTATTGGAGTGGCTAATCGATGATGACAATCGTGAATTGGCCGATGAAATTGAAGAGGTCAATGAACGTATGTTGGAAAGATTAATGGCTGAATCTACTTTATTGGTGGTGTTCTTTTGTAAGTTAAAAAGAAAAAAAAAATTAAGAAAAACAAAAATATGATTCAACAATTATTTGCCGTTTATTAATAAATTTTTGTAGATGATGAAGATTGTGCTGAGTGTGAGGAAATTTTAGAAGAATTGGAAGAAATTGATGGTGAAGCAGACATGTTTGGTATTGATTTTGTTAAAATTGCTAGTGTTGAGGCTGCCAAGAAATATGATGTTGTTAATATACCTTCATTGGTATACTTTAGGTAAAATATTTAGAAAATTTATGAAAATTTGGGATTTTCATTTAAATTTGATATTTTTTTTTTTTTTTTTTAGAAAACAAGTTCCTGTATTATACGATGGTGATCTTCATCAACACGATAAAATCATAACATGGCTAACATCGCAAGATGTTTTCGAAATTAAAAACGAAATCGAAGAGGTCAATCGTAAAATGTTGGATAAATTGCTAGAGGAAAATGAATTTATTACCGTATTCTTCTGTAAGTTTTTCATTGGTATTTTACGATAGCAAATTATTGAAATATTTCATTTGATTCCATTTTAAAGATGAACACAATCAACAAGAATCGATAGCTGCCTTAGAAAAATTGGAAAATATTGATAGTGAAACGGATAATTTGGATATAACTTTTGTTAAAATGGCCGATTCTCGTTATGCCAAGAAATGGGGTGTTACCAAACTGCCAGCTATGGTCTACTTTAGAAGAAGATTCCCTAGCATTTATAGAGGTGATCTGCTGTCTGAAGATGAAGTTTTGGAATGGTTACGTAAAAATCGTTTCCGTCAGCCAGAATTAAATATCTTCATGTATGCCTTGATAGCCTTATCTGTGGCCTTTGTCTTGTACACCGCCTTTTTGTTACAATGTTTTAAACCAGCACCACCACCGCCACCACAACATCCCAAACAATCGTGATATGTTTAAATCGCAGGCTATTCAAAATGGACTTAAAATAATTTCTTTTCGAATTTTGTTGTTAACAAAATTCAAAAGCTTAACATTTTCTCTTCACACAGTTGTTTTTTCTTTATTTCGTAATAACTGTGTTTATTTCATGAAATTATCATTCAATTTAACGCAAACTTTAATTAACTTTTCTTTTCTTTTTCTTTCATTCTTTCGATTTTCTATAATGTAAATTAATCATTTTCATGTTGCAAATAATTGGGACTCTTTTAAACAATAACAACAACAAATTTACTCATTTTATAAACTTTTTCTCTAAGTAATTTTATTAACAAATTACACTTTTAAAGCAACAAACGAACGAACAATTAATTTTTAATTTAATATTAATTAGCAAATTACTAATCACTATCTAAAAATACATACATAAACTATGGTCACATGAGGCAAATATTTGAATAAATATTTGCCTAATGTGACCAGTTGTTAGAAAACAAACACAAAATAATTGTCAACGAATTCTACGAATTTGTTTATATTAATTTGATTTCGTTTTACTTTTTTTTTTAGTTGGTAGAGAGTTTATAAAAAGAGTTAGAGAGTAATAGAGTCCTTTAATAGTTTATTTTTATTTGTTGTTAAAGCGGTTTAGTTTGTAAATCGTTTCACTACAACAGCATAAACAGACTCATTGAAATTGTAACTTCATTTTGTTTTTTTTTTTTTCGAATGATTAATGTGTTCCAATGTTTTAAAGACCCAACAAATATAAATATATTTAATTTTGAATGTTTTCGAACTCAAACTAGGCGAAAAGTTACTAAAGAATTTGTAAAAACAGAAAAACTCAACTGAGGAAAAGAAAAAATACATAACATAACATAACAATAAAATTTACCATAAATACTGTAATGTAATGAATAATTATAAATGTAAAACAACGATTTAGATATTTCGATACAAAATAAATTAATAAAATATAAATAATAATAAAATAATTAAAAATAAAGAACAAAAATGAAATAATTATATATTTGAATTCGAGAAATGTAGTCACCTATCTGTCGTAAGTATTTAGTCTATTATCAAGAATGAAAATACAATCTTAAAAATATGAAAAAAAAAATTTATTGCATTTTTTTTCTCTCTATTAAATTCACTGTTACATGTCATAAACTTCAAAAATCATTTCTAGAATTAACGTTTGATTGCTTAAAGACTTTTGACTTTAACAAGCTTTTTATTCATCAAGAATTATTACAAAATTAACTTTATAATACTGTAACAAAAAAAAAAGCTTTTATTTAAAATTCTACTTACATAGTGTTTAAACGTTTTAAGGTTAAGAAGTCCTTTCATTCATTAAAAGTCAAATACTACTGTTTGCTCTTTTACAGTAGATTTTACTCTCACTCTTTCATATAATTCTCCCATCTTTAACAATATGTAAAAGAAGAGATTAACTTTGTTAAACTTTCAACATAACTGTCAAGAAATTGACAAATAAAAGCTTCATTTGTTTACATGATTTTGTTTTCTCTGTTTTCTCTTTTTTTTTTTTTGGCAAAGTGTAAACAATAATAAAACTTTGACAAGGATTCTCGTAAGAGTAAAAAAAAACATAACTAAAACAAATTCTGCGCACAACTGAGAGCTTTAAGTTACTTTAAAGACAACAACATCGATTTATACATACCAATGTGTGTGTATGTGTATGGAAAAGGAGCAAAAGTATAATAAATACAAGCAACCCTGTAATAATGAGCGCAGTCTAAAGTTTTACTTGTTATTGGGAGATTATGAATCATAGACCACAAATATTTAAACGAAAAGAAAAAATATTTTGTTTTTTCTTTTATTTCAAATAAATTGAAAAACTTAATAATGAAAGAATAAAATTTATTTTGAAAAGTGTTAAGAAACAAAGATATTCCAATAAAATAATAATAATAATAAAAATAAATTTAAAAGGATATACATACCTACACAATTATAAAGTTTTATTTTACAACTAAAAAGTGTTTCATTGAAATCCATTTAACTTGGGATTTTTAAAGTTTGCTATAAAAATTTTCAAATTGTTTTTAAACTATAAGGTAAGTTTATGAGTTTATTTGTAAAGACAGTCTGTTTAAATGTTCTTTTTGGTTTATTTAGTGGTTTTCTCTATCTAGGATAATATCATGTCCTTTTAATGGGAAATATAAAGATAAAATAATGATAAAATGTACCTTTTCATTTTTAATGAAAAAGAAAAAAATATGTGGTGTCCTGAGGCGATAAAAGAAATTCTTTATCGTACATCAATGTTTTCTGATATCCTTTTTTTTCTGCGTTTTTTCACTCTCTTTCTTTTCATTTCTTTGGTGTTGTTTTATATAGCATTTAAATGTAAGTCCTTTGTATATGTACATATGTATATTCATGTTTGTGGGCTTGTGTTTATGTTTTGCAAATTGAGACAACACAGGGATGGCAAAATCAAATTTTGCAAAAAAAACTTTTTTATGATTAAATGTACAAAACGTAAATTTCTTTAAAATTCATAAATAAAGATTAAAAATCTTTAAACATTAAATAAAGGAGTTAAGTATTAATAATGCCTCTTGGTATTAATTGTGAATTTTTTTAATTTTGAACAAGATGCTTTATATAATATATTGTATCGAGCCCTAACTTTCGCTATAAAGCGTAAACAGTATTTGGAATGTCGATAAAAAATCAATTTTAGCGGTTAGGTAACAACTCGATATTTTTATGATTTAAAAAATACTTATGTTGAAATATTTAAATCGTTTAAATTTCATAAAATTAATACAAACTTTATAACTTTTGAAAAATTCGAACGTTATTTTCATATTGTTTAAATTTATCCTGAGAATTTCATTGAAAAGTATAACTTCTAAAATCTTATTCGAATTGATTCGAATTTTTGATCTAATTTAAAAACATTTAGCATTTTTGAATGTTTAATTGTCTTGCGCAGTTAAAGATATTAATTAATAAATATTGAAAACTTGTTAACTTTACTTAAAAAATGTTTCTTATTTTGAAAAATATTAATTAGAAAAAATGTGGTACAATTTTCCATGTCTGGGACAAAAAGCTTAAAAGAGAATGAAAAACAGTGAGAGTCCTAAATGAATAAAGACCCTATCTTGACTACACACTCCCTACTTTTTTAAAGAGTGTTTATGTGTATGTTTGTATAAATATCAATAAAGTTGTTTGTGTATCCTTTATGGCTCAGCTGTTATTTTCAAATGAAACTCATCACTATTCAAAATGTTTGTTACGATTATATTATTATTATTTTTTCTTTCTATTTCATTTGAAATTTATTTTTCTTTTACTTCATTTGAGCTTTGTTAACGTTGATGTCATGTTTTACTTAGCTCTTTTTTTTTTGTTTTCTTTTGCTGTTCTTTTTATTCATTGTTTACTTGTATTTTCCGGATTATTGTGGAAAATTTTTATAACCTTCATTCCACCAACATCAACAACATAAATAAAGAAAAAAATATGACTTAAATAAACATTAAATTCGATAGACAAAAAGCAATGAATATGTATTTTATGACACGTATGGGAGGTTCATATAGGGAGGTCGTTCTGTATGACATATGTATGTATGTATGTATAAGTACATATCTTTACACTTGTATTTATATAAATTACATGAATACATTCATATGTATATAAACATACATACGTATACTTCGTATAAATTATTATATACTTTATTTAGTATAATATTCTTTACAATTCTATTTAATTGTATACGAATACGTACATAAATATGTTTGTCTGCCTAGTTGTTATAAGAGATATTTGCCTTAACACATAATCATGTCTTGAACATATATGTAAATATATACATACATTTTTGTACAATAAGTATCTAAGTATATGAATATTTATATCAATATTGGTAACCATACATATGGAAATATTCATTACATGTGCATTAATTTATATCTTTATTATGAATATACATATGTACATACATACATACATATATTTGTATTTTCCTATAACAACCTTTTATTATAATGTAATAAAAATGGGCGTTTTGGTCTTATAGAACAAAGAATTCATGTTAAACTTTTTATCTGTTCCTATGTTTTAATGTCTGCCAAATTTCACTAAATAAATTTTATTAAAATATATTTTTAAAAGTTAAAAATATAATGTTTTTTAATTAATTTTTTTTTTATTTTTTAGACAACTGTTGTCTGTATATTTTTATGTAAATATATATGTAGTTAATAACATCGAAATTAATTTCTTAAGAATAACGAAAATGAATATTATTTCTAAAATATATTAATTATTCGCTTAATAGTGATTTCTGAAACTGTATCCTATATTGGATATCTAAGTAATTCAGATATCCTATCAAACAAATAAAAATTTTCTAACGTTGTTGCCACTTTGAAAGTGTAGACTGAAAGACATGTAGAATAAAGTTATTCTCGGAATGTTTAACTGTAGAATTTTTTTTATTTATTAAACCAAAACAGCAAATGTTGAATACAACTTACAAATACAAAACACACACACAGACAGACATTTAAATGCATAACTTTCAAAAACCTAAATTAAATGTTTTTTAAACATTTAATTAATCATCTTAAAAATTTAAGTGATTTCCTACTCATTCCAATCGAAATTTCTTAATGACATCATATTGTGGTATAATAATGTATGTGTAATATTGAGTGTTTATATGTTGCGTATATAGACATATAAAACACATAAATACATATGTATATGTAGATATTATATCAATTGTTCAACAAGTAAAAAATCTGTAACCTTTTTCAAACCTCTGATATGTTTTCCTTTCTACTTAGTGTTTTTTTTTTTTTTTTTTTTTTTGGTACAAGAGTCCTTAGGGTCTTTACCCTTATTTAATGCTTTTCATTATTTATACAAGTTACGTATGTATGTTATTTTGTTGTGAGAACAAAAGAAATTATTAAACAGGAAGAAAATTTAGTATTTGAGTTTGTGAAAAAATTAAATCCTTATGAGTTTGTAATCACCAAAAAGTGACATACTAAATATACGGTTTAGGGTTTTAAAAGAAAACATGGTTGGTATATCAAGTATTGAAGTCAATATATTAATGTATTTACAAAGATTAAAGACAAGACTATGTATAAATTATAGACCAGACGAAGAAACAGATGAAACACCTAACGATATACTGGATGATGGTACAAACCATATACAATGGATTAGAAGATGTACCAGAGGATTATATAGTTGATACTTAGACCAAACAATAACTAGACTAAGTCGAAAGACTAGATTTTTTTCATTAAATGATTAAGTAGTCGATAGATCAGACCGTTACCTAAGCGAAATACACAGACTATAACATATACAATTGACTAAATGATAGACTATTTACTCTACGACCGATTATGCGATAAACTAATCTATGGACTGTGAACTTAACTCTATACTAGACTTGATTATATGATAGACTTTAAAAATTTTATTTAATTTACGGAATATTTTCAAGTCTAAAGTATACCTTTTCTTCTTTTTCAGATCTCAATTTATTATCAAATAAATTCAGTTTTGGTAAGAAATATTGAATCTTTAAATAAATTAATTCAAATTCACTTGCATGCTGGTAGAATAAATTATGTCTTATTTTTAAAATTAAAAAATACATCTATAAAAATATACTAAACCAATCACAAAAATAAAGCATTTTGAATAAAAAAAGAAATATATTAAAGTAAAAAAATACACCCAAAATAACTAGTAAATATGGATACTAATATATTAATATTCACATGCAAAAATACATTATGTATACATATACACATACATACATACATACATAAGTACTCTTATGTATATGTATATATCTATATGTATGTATTTATGCATGTTTATAGATAATTATTATATAACAATAACAGCAAAAGTCACAAAATTTATAAATATTATACCAATTCCAAATATAAAAACCAACATCAAAATTCACTCGTCTAAATGCAAATTTACTTAAATTAAAATTTCCTTAAAAAAAATCATGTGCAATTGCACTTTATATATTAATACTTCTAATGACTATATAAAGCAATTCTATAAGATATATTACTTATATAAAAGTTTATACACTAAGGGAAATAAATTTAAGTACATTAAGACTATATTTATCCAAAAACTATATTATAGACGTAAGTTAAAAAAAAAGAACATCAAAAAATTTTAACAAAAAAGAAATAAATGACTATAGTTTAACAGACGTATTCAAAAAAGAAACAATAATAATAATGTAAGCTTGATAATAGTTTACTATCTTTTTCTTATGGAAATTTATATACAAAAAATTAGTAAACCTTTATCAAACGTACATTATTTTTCGGTGAATACGGATGTAAATCATACAGTTGATAATAAATAAATTAATTAATATTATATTACTGTTAGACAGATATTTAAAAAATTTATTTCCTTACGTGTATTACTACTGCTGCCTACTTCTATGCATCAATATACATACATACATACATATCTACATAAATAATTCACTCTACTATATTCTATATTTTATTTATGTATTTACTTACTATTTATACTTCTTTTCAATTTTTGTGTACTTAATTTTCTTTTGGTCTTTTACTTTTTATCTTTTCTTTAACATTTTCTTTTTTGGTTGGTGTATTATCTATGTTAATTTTTTTGTAGTCGTGAAACCAAAAAAAAAAATAAAATTAAAAATATAAAAAAAAAACAAAACAAGAATTCTTAGACTTGAATGTACAAAGAAAACCCTAAAACCAGAAGATAAATTATAACCTAGAGTGTAAGGACAAGAAAAGAAAAGTTTGCAGCTTTAGAATGGCACCGTTTAAATTAAAATTTCGCATGGGTAGTTCCCGTAGTACATCACAAGAACATGAACCGGATCCTCAGGTAAATGAGGCTTTATTAAATCATCAAACTATTGGGGGCATTGGAGCAAGTTCATCAACTATAGATTCGGTGGATTGCAATAGTTTGGTCTCACTTAATAATAGTGAACGTAAACTATTGTTGCCCAACAAGAGCAACAATCTGAAAATGGGTAAGAAAAGACAAATATAAAAAAAGTCAATAAAAATAAACAAAAAAATACATACATACCTACATACATACATAAGTTGAAATAAATTTTATTGATGTTTTACATAATTTATATGTGTACGTGTGCGTGTGTGTGTGTGTGTGTGGTAGATAAAAGAAAACAGAACAATAACAAATTGCTTACATTTGCACAAAATTTTATTTTCGATTTTCTGCTTCTTTTAACTCTTCTCTACTCTTCTATCTATTTTATCTATTCAAATGTATAGAAACACAATTTAACAAAATAAATGGAAAAAGAAGAAGAAAAAAAAAAAAGAAATAATTTTATTTGCTAAAGTGAAAAAAAAAACCCTTAACCCCATTTTCGTAATTTATTTATATATATTATATATATTTATTTATCTGTATGGCTCAAATTACTAACACTTTCAATATTTACACACACCAACCAATCAACCAACCAATCGACTGACAATCATCTTCATCACCATCACCATAATCATAACCATCCTCGACACATCATAAAGCAAATTGCAATTTTCTATGTAACACTCAATTTAAGCATGTCTACAAATTAAGTTGTACAAAAAATAAAAAAACAAACTAAATAAATTAATCCATTTTCTAAACATCAACAACATCATCATCTTACAGGGTTCATAAATCAAAATCAAGCCAAACAAGGAGAAAATATTTTACCCAGCACACCACCTCCCACATACGAATGTGTTTTAGAAGAGGTAAATTCAATATCAAAAAATAACAAATGTCTGCTTCTTTAACATTTTATAAAATTTTTATTAACTCTTATTCTCTACACCTATTTGTCGGGTATAAAATAGCAACGACAATTAGCCAACGCCACAACAGTTACAAATGATGATCAATTAAATGCTTGTTTAGAACAATTAAGTCTCAACGAATTACCCTGCACAGATCCAAATTGTCGGGAGAATTTCAATATAAACAACAACGAAACAAATAATACGAATCAATTACAACAACAACAACACCAAACACAACATCAAACTGAACATCAACAACAACACGAAGATCTTATCAACGATCCAAACAATCCCAAGGAATTGGATAACGTTGAAAATCCTGTAAACGAAGACGATCGTAAAGAATCAATAGATTCGCAAGAATTTTTATTGGGCGATAATATGACTGATTCATCATCGGACCAGGAGAGAGAACAACTCGAAAATAGTTGTTCGGGTAATTGTCAACAATATAATAACGATGGTCAACAATTTAATTCGGATTGCCAGCAATACAATGCAGATGGCACAGCATCGTGTTCAGGAGGTCAAGGAGAAAGAAATCAAAATAATGATTTCTATGATCCTTTAATGAACCATAATGTTTATTGTAATGATGGTGAGTTTCATTTACATTTACATTTATGATTACCCCCATACACTTAACTTTCATATGCAAATCAATTCTTTACATTAATGTTTACAGTAAAGTTATTAGGCCCAAAAGATTTAACTAGAAACTAAATTATGAAGTAAATTATATATTGCCGACTATACATATATTAGAATAAAAAATTAGGAAGAATTTAATTAGTCATTTTTTTATAACAAAAAAAAAATAAATAAATAAATAAATAAATAAATAAATAAATAAATAAATATATCTATTTTACGATTCTGGTATGATTTCATTAAATTTGTATCTGTAGTCTACAAACTACAACATCGACTATAGGTTAACATAACTGGACCCTAATAATAAAACAAAAATTTTTATTCGGCTACTAAATAACTTTTATACAATTTTCTCTTCTCCTTTAGCATCTCATTACGATGAAGATTATCAGAATCAAATGTGTGATCATGATGGCAACTCGGCTGAATGTACTGAAGAATGTCGAAACGAATACGCTAATGAACATCAATGGGATGATAATCAACAATCAAGTTCACAGCAAAATTTACAATACGAAAACTGTGGCGAACAACAGCAGCAACATCAACAGTATTATCAGCAGCAGGAACTCACAAACTCACAAACACCGGAAATAATAAGTAATAAATCGTCAAAGGAAATCTACAAGGACTTGGCCAAAGAATGGGGAATAACGTGTAAAATGTCAGACGGATGTCGTTGTATGGAATGTCAAAGTCATTATTTCGATTGTGAATACGATGATGTAAGTCTTGTAAAGAATATTTTCTTTCTTTTGAAATATTTTCTTACAGATTTATGAAAATGTTCATTTTAATTTTGTTATCCATCTTTATAGAATGAACATCAAAAGACCGATGGCGGTTTGGGAGCAGGAACACCGATGTTCATAACAGAAGTCATGCATGGTTCAGCCTGCAATATATTGTAAAAAGAAATAATGTGCACACTTGCAGAATTATTTCATATTTTTGTTGAAGAATACGACATTTTTATCTTCAAATTGTGGCTGAAATGTTAAATGATTGAATCATATTTTTTAGCTTAAAATCTTAATTAAAAAAGAAATTAAATTATATACATAAATATTAAATAATATATATTTAGATATGCACAATTTGGCATAGAATGAAGTATTAATACAATTGCAAACAAAAAATAGTTTCAAATTTACAAAAAAAAAAAACACACACACACACACAAAAAAAAAAAATAANAANAAAAACGAGTTTTAAAAATCCCAATTTTTCGTAATTTTAAAAACAAAAAAAAAAAAAATTGGCTCTAGATTTTTTTGTGCCAAAAAAAAATAAAACTACTTGAAACTATTTGTTTAGAAAACTTTTAAAATCAACGTTCTCAATTCTATTATTTTTTTTTTTCTTTTTTTGTTAACTAATATGACGACTGAAAATAAATATTTATAAAACCAGGTATTCACAATTTCAAATATAAATTCTTAAGCTATAGTCAGACTAGGCAAATATTTGACAAAAACTTAAATAAACAGATTCGTCAAATATTTACCTAGTGTGACCGAAGGCATGATATTAAATCAGCACTGAAATTTTATTATAAAGTATCATTTTTAAGACTCTATCTAGTTTTAAACAAAAAATTTAGAAATCCTTAATTACAAATATATAAACATCCCAGCTGATGATGAGAACTGATACTTTTTAATTTCTTATTTTCATTTTGAAAATACATACAAACATACATATGTTATTATTTATAATATTAAATATTTTATTAACAAATGTCAGAGTAGTTTTTAAATATTAAATACAATTTGAAAAATTGTTACTTCATAAAAGACACACAAAAAAACAAAAAAAAAAAAAAAAAACAAATTATTACAAAATTAATGAACTTTAAAAAGCCTTAAATAAAAAACAATTACACGTTTCACTTCATAATCATATTAGAATTTTTCGTTTAACATTAATTAATGTGTACATATATATTTTTCTACTTTATAACCATGACATTAGAATCTGATTTAAAACCAACAAAATAAAAATAGAGTTAAAAACCAAATATATAAAAGTATTGAAAGAAAATTTAAATTGACTAGTGTTTTATTTTTATATAGAATTATGGTAATAAGATCGTCTACAAATCGATCTTCAAATTAAAAATCTAAAATAAACTAAAAGACATCGATTTTTATTAAACAAAAATTTAAATAGCAGATTCGTTAATTCGTTATAATCTGTGATCAGTAAAATTTTCGACAAATATTGATTTTTATATAAGAACGCTTATTATTTATAAACTAGCAGAGATGTAATAATAGTAATCGGTGATTTCTAAAATTTACAATATTAGAAATTTTCAAATGTTTCTCATTCCTAAACAAGAAAAGATGGTTCAAAAATAATAAAAACCTATTATCATTTAAAAAAGAAAATATGTGAAAATAACTGATCACATGTGAACAGACCGTGTTCACACTGTATATAATTTCGTGAATAGTTGGTTTAAAAGATTTATTTTTCGATGGGTCATATATAGTTTCGTATATGACCCGTTTTGAATATAAGGCCTCGATATGAAAAATCCTTAATTGTTTCTAATCGCAAACTAAAAGCAAAAATAATAAAAATCTATGAAAACTCAAATTCAACAATTGGAAAATTAAAAGAAATTCACTATCTGTGACCACTAAAATTATCGATCAAATTTTCATATAACAAAATTATAAAATTAACTGCAGTTAATTGACCCATTGGGCTTACAACTTGCAAAAATATGGAAAAAATAAAAATAAATAAATATCAGTATCAGGAGAATTCGACCATTGACAGGGAACATGGTTCGAAGATAAAAAAAACGTCCACAATATATTTTCAATGTGAAGAAAATTGAAAAGAATTTCAAACAAATCTGGTAGAAAAGTCCCCCTGTTAGCTCAGAACTCAGGCTATTTGGTACGAAAAGTTAATGCTAATACGTAGTTGAAAATATATAAAGTCAAAAATGTTCAAAACTGAAACGCTGCAAAAAAAATTTAGAAGCGAAGAATAGAGCACGGAAATTAAAATCAAATTTTAGACAAAAATTTTCATGTTGTTGAATGTACGATGAAACGTATGTACTAAAAGATCTATTGCAGCTTCGTAGGCAAAATTTTTATGTTGATGATGATCAAGGATATCTTAAGATAAGTTTAGGACCGAAAAGCTGTCTAAATTTCCTAAAGGATTTCTGATTTGTCAAGATTTATGCAATTGCGGTAAATGAGGCAACTCATTTTTTACAGCGGACTCTATAAAGGCATAAAAATACACTATAGAATGTTTGCAAAAAAATCGTTTTCCTTTCAAAATAGAGCACAATGGGTCTATATATTTTTGTTTCGATTAAACATCATGTTATTATCTAAGAACTCTCTAACGTGGTACCAATTACATAGTTTTTGTACCAAGAAAGGTCAGTTCTCTAAATTATCTCCCAGCGTAGATTTATTGGACTTTTGTGCAAAGAGAATTAATAAGGATTGAAAATGTGTTCGAAGATTTCAAATGGAGATGGGAAGACTGTTTAACAAAATTGGCTGAAATAACTATCAAATCTCTAACACAGAAAAAAGTCACCAATTAACAAATACATATAAAACTAATTCATTCAATTAAAAACTTGATCAAATTTGCACCTCTCACCAAAATGTTTATATCAATTACTAAAAATAATAAAAAATGCAAAACAAAAAAATATTTACAATTAATAAATTAATTAAATCAATCAATTAGATGATTTAAAAATGGGTATAGAAAATAAATTCATACTAAAATTTATTTTTTCTTGAATATATTTATTAAATTTTGACAAAAATTTAAACAATTGTGTAAACAATACTGTAATATTTTTTTCAGTGTTACAAAAAAAGATCTACAAGTTCGTAAGTAGTGGTTAGAATAATAAAAATTATATAGTAAATTATCAATTAAACAAAAAAAAATTAAAACTCTAACATCAACTGTTTCTAAATATTTTGAATTTTAAATATGTTGAGATATTTTCGATCGCACTCCTTAGTTATAATTTATAATAAATAATAGATACAGCAAACAAAATTAGAAGATTTAGAGAGAAGTTTATTTATTTGAGTTTTATTATTATTATTATTATTATTTTAACATATTTTGGACTTAAGGTGCTTTATGCTCTTTTTATTCTCTTGTTAATGTTAGTTCATCCATGACCCTTATCTAGACATGACTAGGCAATACATATTTTTTAATCAGTGTATCAATGTTTTCATTGTACATTCATTTATGTATTAAATTATTGTTACAAAAACAAAATGCCATTTACAAATTGCGTGTTGCCAAGGAGAAACAGGAAATAGAAAAGTAAAAGTTTCATTTAAGGAATGTTATTTTATTTGATATAACAACACCCCACTGAGAATATGCCCATGGTACTGAATTCAAGGTATGAGTTTCTTAAAATGGCACACGAAATTATAATTTTGAAAAGCACGTTTTAATGTACAAGTACATACATATGTATGTACATAAACAGTAAGTAAATATTAAGTAACAACCTTTAACATTGGGATGAAATATTCACTGACCTACATGAAGAAATAAGCGTTTAATAGCCCAAAAACAAAATATATTTAAAGGTGGCATTGAACTAATTTTATTACACTTTGTTTTTTAATTATTCTATTTTAGAAATTTCTTTTATTGAGAAGGTTAATCGAAAATAATTTAAGTAAATTATAATTAATAAAAGTTATAATGTAGCAACATTAAATCCGTTTATAGAATGCCATTAGATGAAAATAAAATATTTTGTATTAAAGTTATTAATCTCTATTCAATTCCAAAAAATTACAAGTTTGAGTATAAATTAACTTAAAATACAACCCTCGTAAGCAATTACTTTCTACTTTGTATAGATTAATTTGCTGCCAAATTTAAACTTAATTCGATTATGCATTTTAAAGGGCACTGAAAGTCCTCTTTAAAATCAAATTATTATCATTTTTCGTTTTTCGTTTTTTTCATATAAAATCCTTTCTAAACATTAATTTAAAAATTAAAATCAAACTTAGCAAAAGGTAACGTTTAAAAATAAAAACAAAAAAATAAGAAAAATAACGACAGGATTTACAAATTGCTTGTTGGCATGTAATTATTTCCATTTCGCTCGACATACTATCAGACATTCATGAGAATTTGCAAACTTTAGTTTTTTTTTCATCTTGCAAATTTCATTAACACTGAGGCATATTAGGTTAGAAGCAATCTGCTCATATATTATGTTGACAAATCTTTGAAATTTTAAATTATCTATAGAAAACACAAACACAAATTGTGTAGTTATTGTGTGTAGTTATTGTGTTCTCAACTAAAAATGCTACTAAGTTTAAAAACAATTTCTTGCCCTTAATAAAATAACACTGAGTGTATGTTGAACAAAATCAAAGTATAAAAATGCAGGTGATTTTTACGAGTATATCGTTACTCGATGGAAGATCGTAAATTTTATAAACTTTAACAATAACAATGACTGTGAATATAATAGTGATGGTAGTTGCAAAGAAAGTCTTGAAGAATGTTAAAAATATCCGGGTAAAATATAAATAAAACAAATGGAAATACACTGAAAGATATTTTAAATAAATGTCAGCAAGTTTAAAGTTCCATAACTAAAATAAAAAGGTAAATTTGTCCTCCAATTACACAAAATAAAATTTATTTTATCTTTTTTTTTCTATTAATGTGGTTGTTTAATTTTACATAAAAAATTTTATTAATATATTCAAGCAAAAAAAAAAAAAATAAAGTAAGATATTTTCCTCATTTAAATTATTAATTCATTCAATCATCCTTTTGATTGATTTTTAATTTTTTTTTTTTTTTTACTAAAAATAATTTTTGTTATATTTCTAATTAAATATAATTAAATATAAATTAAAATACTAGATTATTTAATTTTTTAGTAATTTATTTAATTACATGAAAACATTTTAAAATTCTAATCAATAACTTAACTGACATTTTTTTTAATAAATATCGAATGGTTTCGGATTTAATGTCCAATTGTCGTGGGATTGTACAAGCTAAAACCAAACCATCCGAACAACTAAGAAATGCATAAAGGATGCAAAAAGGAAATTTAATAAATTTGATCTACTAACAGTACACAGAGAAAACATATTCATTATGACAACCGAATTCTTTGCCAATCGAATCTTGTCGATTGTGACTTCTATCGACTGAATTCGTTTACAAATAACAAATAATTCGGTTGTAAATGTTGAAATTATTAGTAGTTGCAACTAAAACCATAGCTCAAAAAATGGTACCGAATTGTTCTATTGAAAAAATAAGGGTTGTTAATTTTAAATTATTTTTATTTATACATTAAATATTTATATACATAAATTGCACAAAAATAAATTTGACCATCAATACTTAAAGGTTTTTGCGTCCAAAAGTCCAAAAGCAGTCTTCATAATTAGTACGCTTAAAGTTTTCTTTAAAGCTGAACTGAAGTTCATTTTGGACAACATTACCAACTGCATCGTGTTCTAAAACTATAGCGTTTCTCCCATCTTTTTTCAAACCATTTATTGAGTAAAATCTACATAGAGAAATGATACAGAATGAAAATATGTTTCATTATTACAAATAATATACATAGGATAAGTGTACAGGTAATCATTTAACGTTTTTATGGATGGATGGATGGATGACTTACACCCGATTTGGAAAACAAGTTATCTGCCTTTTTCGTATGTAGATTACATTACATTCCACTGTTTTTGAAAATCCAAATTGTTGAAATAATCGTATCCTATTTGAAATCATAAATAGCGTTTAGAAAGCTTGAACAGATATTGTATATTTTCATTATATTTTAATTTTTTCAGTTTAAATAATTTATTTATTTTTTTATTATTATTTTTTTTTCTGACTGTTTTTTATTGTCCTAGCTAATTTATTTAATTGTTATTATCGAATTTATTTACCTTTTATTACAATCGAATTTTTAAAGTATAGCATAGATATATTCTGTCTGTATATCTAAATATATAGTTTTGAAATAAATATTTGTAATACAAATCAATTTTTGATTGCAACCAGTAATATTTAGTAATGAAGAGATGATGAATGTTGTTTTGTTTGTACCGAATTTTTAAAACTAATTTTAATTCTGTACATATTGGTTACGAAAAATCATTTGTTAGTTATTGGAAATTTTATATCATTTTGATTATGTTAATTCTGAACTAAAAAGAAATAATCTTTTGGGATATAATTATTTTAATATTTCGAATTAATGCTCATTCTATATAATTAAATTTTAACAATTCTAACCATTTTCCAATCGATTTTTTTTCTGTGTGTACAAATTTATCATACTTTTTTCATATACCATACATAATAGGACAAGAATAGAAGTTGCTGTAAATCCTTTTTTCTAACTGTAATACTACTAAAAAAAAACCTTAACATTTCTTAGAGGTGATGTAAAGTTGTTTGTAAATCTAAAAGTAAAAATTAACGCTTTACATTCCAAACATTTTCTATTTAAGTACTAGTCATATTAAAAACATTCTCTTTTCCATTATTTTCCTTTGGAGGGAAAAAGAACTATACCAAACTAAAAACAAAAAAGTATCATCACTAATTAGTTTTTTCTACATCTTTGTTTTACTTATAAATATAAGTTTGTCATGCTGTAGGTAACTTCTAAAGTATTCAATCAAGGCGAATTTAAAAAGTTAACTTCAATTAATCATCTTTTTAGTACTTAAAACTGTCAAAACACTATTTTTGTTTATCCGTATAAAAAGTCTCAAAATCGATGTAAGTATAAACTCAAAATCAATGAATTCCCCATATTGTTATTTTTATAGAACTACTGCCACCGATTTCATTTCGCCATGCAGTTCAATAGCGAAACTACAAAAAAATATCTGTTTTAGATACAAAAGAAATAAATTTCACTACAAAACCAAACTGCACTAAAATAAAGGGTATATAGTATTCGTCATATTCTTACATGACTGTTTTAACTTATTTTTATTTATTTTTTTGTTTTTGTTTTTTTTCACTTTCATACCTCAACTTGTATGGTAGTATTTAGTGTTGGAATTTATATATAAATATACATACATATGTATGTGTGTATGTTCTCTCTTAAGTATAAGGCAAATGTATGTTTCTTTTCAGAAATATTTACTATTTACGTACCTAAACTAAATACTTAGTCAGTCTTAAAGTTAAACAATAAAATTCAGTTGTTTTTAACACTTCAAACGACTAAGTAGTAGAAATTTGTTAAACATTAGTTTACACGAATTTATTTAGCATAAATTTATTTAATTTACCCTTTTACGAGCTAAAAACAAAAAAAAGGAAAAAGGGAATAAAAAAAACATGTTAAAAGAGACATAAACACAATGACAACTAAAGATTTTCATATGGCGCCTTGGAATTCAGGCTACTTCCGGTGTAAAACGGAAATTAGTATTTACACTTGAGTTTAAAGGGAAAAAATTTAAGTTTGTGATTTAAAATGTAAAGAAAAAAATGGTAAAAGTGAAATTACAACACATTTAATAAATCAAAACAACTTTAAAGAATTTTAAGAAAGAAAATTTAATATGATTTAAATGTGAAAGAATATAAAACGGAAGAGAAACATGGGGTATGTATAAAATAATGTCAAAAGAAGAAATTTAATAACAAATATCAAATAAACAAAATGTCATAATAAATAAAAAAAATAATAATAATAATAATAGAAATAAAATTTTTAAAATATAAATATGAATTTATCATATGAACCTTATATTGAAGAATTTTCCACATTTCGAAATTTTGTAAGTTTTTTTCTTGAAACGATAAAAAGGAAACTGCCTTTAATCAGTTATGTTTGTTTTGTTAACTTTTTAGTTAAGCTGTTCAAGCGTCCAGGATATTGAATATGAATATCGCTGTAGTTATGTTCAAAACACAACAGAATGTCAGGATAAAGAAAATTTTATTAATTATATTGAAATTCTATATTGCTCTCTGCAGCCCAGTAATGATGTTCAGTTGTATGCGTGTTTAATTTTATTCATAGGCCTGTGTTTTTTGATGTTCATCATATTGGGGACCACTGCCGATAGATTGTAGGTTTTTTAATGGATTCATATTAATTATTATACTCTTCACCAAAGGTCATGAAGTAAAAAATATAAGAAAGGAAGTGGGTGCATCCGATATCTTAAATAATTATATAATAAAGTTATTTACAAAAGACTATCGGTAATCCATTCGAAAATTTTGCTATTAAAATGCAGTAAAATTTGGTTTAAAATGTCTGAGGTTCTTTTGGATTTTTAAAGGCCCCATATAAGCTAAGAACTATTAGTTAACAAAAAGTTTGTGGAATGTAGCTAATAATCTATAATTCAAGTTGTTATTGCCAATTCTCTAGGTCAAATGAACAAATATGTTTCGAATCAATGTATGGAAAACTGTAATATTTGTTGTTTTCCATATTTATTTATTCGAAACGAATTTATCGTTCGACATAGAGAATCAGACAGTTATTTTTATTTTTTTGTGGATAAAGTTGTGAAGGATATAAGGAGTTCGGCTCAACCGAATATAGCATTCATTTTTTTTTTAATATGAATTTTCTTTTCAAGTTTCTGCCCTTCTTTGGAAATGCTTTCAAAAGTAATGGGTTTAAGCGAACATTTAGCTGGTGTTACTCTTTTGGCTTTTGGAAATGGTTCCCCAGATCTTTTTACCAGTCTGGCCAGTTTGGAAGATGCTACCACCACTATGTATTCTAATCTTTTGGGTGCTGCCATTTATGTAACGGCTTTTGTTGGTGGCGTTATTTGCATTATTCGACCCTTTCATATTAATGGTAGTAGCTTTTTGCGTGATACAACTTTCTTTATATTGGGTACTTTGTATATTGATTATGCTATAGAAACCGATAATTATGTGACAATTTTGGAAGCATTTTGTAAGTGATAACCGATTACTTTTTACTTTTAAAGTTCTACAACACAACACTGCATGACGTAAAATATTTCCAATGCAAAATAAAAGTATAATCTCAGATTAATTTCTTTCTCTTTGTCAAGTTTTATTTTACCGTTGTAGTAATTTTTAGGCGATTCACAATATTATAAATAAAAATCATGTTTTCGAAAAAAAAACCCCATCTGAATCACATTCTGATTCGATTTAACGATGTTCGTCTGTCCGTCTGATCAGCTGTAATCGCAATTTTGAAGATATCTTTATGAAATTCACTTAGCCCCCATTCATATGTCCCCCCGAAATAGGGTTTCAACACTGAAAAATTTTGCACAAATAATTACTTTAACACAAGGACGAAGCCTATTGTTTGTGTCGGTCTGTTATTTCATCTAGCCCCCATTCATATGTCCCCCCGAAATAGGGTTTCAACACTCAAAAACGCATTAAAAATAGGAATATTTTAATGAAATTCGGTGAAAAGAAGTTCTATACAAGTATCAATATTTATACCAAACTTTATGAAGAACGGTCCACAATTGACCATAGCTCCCAGGAATCATTTAAAAATTCGTAAATACATGTGAATCATAGTATCGTCGAAATATTCAGTAGTTGGATTTTTTTATTTTACACTTACTACGAGTATAGGTCCATAATTGGCTCCTTTCCGAATGTTGGTTACACATAGGTAATGGTATGGTCGGGCTTGATCAACTATATCTTTTTCCCTCGTTAAATATAATGTTAAAAATGAGATTTTTTATTCCAGTTTCAGCAAAGAACTATCCCAATAAGTAAACAAGTTTCAAAAATGTCAGCCTTGGAATAGAGAATTCCAGCAAAATATTAAAATAGTTAAACTGTATACTTTGGTTTAAACAGTAAATATGATTTGACAAATTACAAAAATTCAAATAAATTTGACTGGAATTTAAATTTCCTTTTTGCTGGAGAACGCTATTGAATTAAAGTATACTACAAGTTTAATTTAATTCTTGGTTCTGGAATCAAGGCATGAAATATATTTTGTTTCAGATTGTATATCAGCAACAATGCTTATTGGGATGTATTAAGAATTCAATTGTTGAAAATATCATTTTAAATTATGATTTTTTAATCATCAGCTTCCGAAAATAACAATTGAAATTTGCATTTTTCTGAACTGAACAATTGAATATAGGACTTTTTATTAATATATGAAAATTATGTTTACTATTTATAATTTCGAAGATAACAATATAAATTGGAATTTTTTTTTATTTTAATAATTAAAAAGAAGATTTTTCATTTTAAATTCAGAAAAATGCAATTGAAATTAAAAAAAAAAAAAAAACAAAAAACTGAATTAAATTCAAAACTTCAACAGAAATAATATATAGAATGAAATTTGTGTAAAGAATGATTTTATATAAAATAATTGAAATCTCATACTTTAGATGGTTTTGCAACAATGTCTAAATTTTATTTGCATTAAATCTTATTTAACTTTTAATTTTTCTTAATTTCAATTGTTTTTTCTAAATTCAAAAATAAAAAATTTATTTTAAATTGTTATTTTTTTCAATTTAACATAAAGAACTCAATAATTTTTCATTTCAGAATTCTTATTTTCCATTGATGTTTTCCAAATGCTATTTTTAGAAATTTCTAATGATCTTCCCTAAATCTGAAATGACAAATCAAATTTTAACAGATTTTTTTTCAAAATTATTGTTAAAAATGTTGTAGCAGTCTAATGAAATTTCAAATTTATTTATTAAGAAGCAAAGTACATCTTTCGAAGAAAACCAAACGTCCTTCCAACGGCCAGTCCAATAAAATAAATCACATTACAAAAGTAGTAGTAAAATTCAAGTGTAAAAATAAAATTAAAATATTTCTTTTTTATTTCCATTCATACATAAAAAAAATGGCTCTAACAAATTCAGGAAGGCATTAAAATCAAAATTCGAACTAACTTTGAAAAATCCTTTTGGGAGTTTGTGATTTTTTTTAGACACTTGAATGCTTTAATTTTGTGTTGGAATTATTGAGACAATTTTTGTATTCTTCTTCTTTATTATTATTTCTTGAAGAATAATAAAGAATTTTACCTTCGTAAAATTACAGGTATTATGTCAATATATTTGGTCTATTTAGTAGTCATATTATTGGATCAATATTTACTAAAACGTCATGTAAATAGTAAGTAAATTATTAAGTCGTTATGTTTTAAAATATTAAATCTTGCTACTACTTAATAGATATGGAAAAGTTAATGTTTAAAGGAACAATGTCGGGTAATTAAAAAGCAAATTTATTGAGAAGATATTAATTTACAAAACATTTATAAATTTCAAATCATTTAGTTAACGATTTTAAAAACTACACTACTTTACGTCAAGAAGCCAACATAGATATCTTAGCACGTGGCTCAAGAATCACTATAAATATAGATGCCACGCGTGAATCATTTTATGGTTATGATGCAAATGCGAATAGGAATCTTTTGAAACAATTTTTAGAAATACTTAATCCCATAGACTTTGAAGAATGGTCTCAGAGTGGTTACTTTAAAAAGATAACGATCTGTTTCAAGGCTCCTATGATATTTTTATTAACATTATTTATACCAATGGTTAACTATGAAATGGAAAGACATGGTTGGTCCAAACTATTGAATTGTATACAGGTGGTGTTGCTACCATTTACAACATCTTTTGCGATGTGTAAGTTGTTTAGCGAATTTTGAAGTATTTTGTTGCATTAAAATATTCTTCTTCTTATTTCAGTTGCTTTAAAACCATGGCTAGGAATTCCGATTTGTTGTCATACGTTCATTTTTAGCATACCGCTGGCTAGTTTAGCTTTTCTTTTCACACGTACCGATAAACCTCCCAGTTTTCATGTGGTATGTATATAATTTTTTACCCCAAAACGGACACAACTGTAGAATCATCCCTTAATTGAAATAATTTTTAGTGTTTTGCCTTTCTCTCTGCTTACGGTTCCATATTTGTTATTTATTCTTGTGCCTCGGAAACCATTCAGGTTCTATATGTTTTGGGTTTGGTTATGAATTGTAGTAATTCATTTTTGGGCTGTACTTTATTGGCCTGGGGTAATGGTATTGGAGACTTGATATCAAATGCTGCCTTGGCACTTCATGGTTATCAGAAAATGGCTTTTGCAGCTTGTTATGGTGGACCATTTTTTAGTAAGTAAAATTAATCGAATTAAAAAAAATAAATAAATAATTAATCACAAAGGAAACTAAACAATTACAGATACTTTATTAAGTTTGGGTCTGGTTTTGTTAATCAAAACTCTAAGAAGTGAAGCAGGTCATGTTCATGTATGTCTTTTGGGTTTAATTTATTTTTAAAATGAATTATACATTTTTTTTATTTAATTTTAAATTTAGGTTCCAGGCGGTCCATTGGGTGAAAATTGTTTTATATTTATGGTTATTATTCTATTCTGTACCTTAATGTGGTCCATGACTACCAATTTTCATGTGCGCCGTTCTGTTGGGATATTTAATATTTTGATATACACTTTGTTTTTTCTGTATACCGTATTGGGTGAAATGGAGGTAATACAAACATATGCCGAAGTTAGTGAATATGGATTTGATGATATTTGAAAAAATGAATTTTTAATTGAATTAAAAAAAAAATAAAAAAAAAATATGTTATTTTTACTATCTTAACAAAACTATTTTTCTTTCATTTGTGTTAAGGATTCAAATTTCATACATATTAGGGTGATCTACACCGTTTTAAAGCCGTTTTTTTTTTTCAGTCGATCTAATATATTGAATTCATAGTTTTGCGACTAATTTAGATTAAAAATAGACCAAGATCATTTCTTAAATATACGGGATACCTTGGCATTTGGCAATAAAACCTTTAATCTATATTATAGAACGTTTAAAAATTTATGATTTTAGTAAAGTTTTTTCAGTTGCTTCGCTTCGACAATTTTTATATGAAAAACAATAAATAACTTTTTAATGTTGTTATTGTTTCTCATATATGCACCCAATATATTAAATCTATCCTGTTGAATCTAACAAATACAAGTGTATAAATGCAAATAACTTATGGAAACCGCGAAAAATAAGTTTTTATTATTCGTTTTATAGCAAATAAAATCTTTATGTTTTTTTATACCAAAGAAAACTAGCAGTTGACCTTGATATTTTCTTATAAATCTATGAAAGAAATAAGTGAAACTGGCTACAAAAAAATAATGAATACATGTCATTGCCATAGGCCGATACATACAATTATAAATATATGTATAACGTTAATACAAAAGTGAAAAGTGTTCTAAAGCAGAGCCCTTCCAAAGGCCTTATTCGGCAGAGAAGAAAGTTTGTCTAGACAGACTTTAAATCATTTATATCTAAAGGACCCATACATACCTTTAATAACTTAAGGATATTGTCATTAAGGCCTATCCAATAAAGAGCTTTAGTTGGTATACCTTTAGAAACACACGCACATTTATACAGCAATACAATCAAATGTTTCAAATCCTTTCATCTATGTTTTTTCCTTTTTCTTTCTATTTTTATTCTTTTGATTGTTTACTTGTTACGATTTTGGGGTCAACCATGAAATGCTTATTGTAGTTTCTTTTCCTTATTCTTTTCCATTAAGGAGAACTAAAAGCTTGATGAATTGTTCAGTTCGAATGCCCTGCAGCACATAATACACTTACAGAGTAATTGTCATAAACATAAAATGAAAAGTCAATTAAGATCCAATCAACTGGAATAAAATTTATTTCACAATTTTGCAACATTAGTGTTTAACCTTTTTTTTATCGCTTCTTATTATTTATTTGATTTTAAGTAGGGTAACTAAAAAGTCTTTTGTGCCTTTAACTTGATGGATATTGTTTAAAAATAGTAATGGAAATGGTTTATAAAAATTCATTGCGTGCCTTGCGAATATTTAATTAAGCGCCTTCATTGCTTTTAGTGTTTTAGTTAAATATTAAAAAAGGAGAAGGTAAATTTGATTTGATTCTTAAAGTTCTTTGTTTTTTTTTTTTTTTTACTGTGATTTTTTTTATTTTATGTTTTTATGTCCATTTTAGGCGCAAAAAATTAAGAAATTTATTTTTGAAATGCTTTTTTTTTTTTTTGTTGACACGCAAATCGTAAAACCAGAAGTAAGTTTTTATTTTCTTATGAATACAAGGTCATATATTGTTATTAATTGAAAACAGTTTTATTAAATACCAATATATAAAGGAATTAATGATGAATGTTTATTATAACCCAATGAACATTTGGGAGGTGAATACATTTAAGAAATTGAATATTGTTTTTACCAACACAATTTTAACTGGTCTGTCTATAAGTAAGGAATCATTATAGATATTCCACTATCTTTTCTTATTTATTTTGAAAATAATAACTTAACACTGACCACCTGTATTCCATTACAAAAACTCGAACATAAATTCAATTTTCAATTTATTTTGTTTAATTTAGAAAAATACGATGATTTGACAAAAAAACGATCGCGGAAATACAACCTGATAACCTAAGAAAAAGTTCGATTGTATATAAGTAAACAAAAATATCGCGTTTCACTTATTAAATTAGCCAGTATTTTTTATCAAAAATATTAATGTTGGTATGAAAAGTACAAAATAATAAAAAAAATTCTTAGTAGTTGTCGTACATTAGAAAAAAAACTTAAAGACCAATGAGAAAACAAATATTATTGAGATCTCTTTTTGTGAGTTAATTTAAGATTTTACTTACAAAAAAAGAAAAGTAAAGTAATTAAACTACTTCCAAAAAAAAAGTAATAAATACAGAATTGTATTTATTTTAGATAGTTTCTTCATTACATGAATGTGGCAAAGGATTAAATACACAAATACAACTTAAATATTCAACTGTTATAACAGACTACTACGACAACGCAATTATGTTGAATATCCTTTTGCATAGACCTTTAATAAGTAAAAAGAACTAAGGGAATTTTTCAAAATTAAATTATCATTTCTTACAAGGATTGCGAAAATATAAAATTTGTTTGTTCTCCGACAAAAATTGTAGAAATTACAAACGAAATGATAAACTTATATGTACCCTTTACACCCGTGGTAAAGGATATATATGGTATTCCTTTAAAAAAAAAATAACGAAGAAGAACAAGCAAAACAATTTAGCTGGAGCAGAAGTAATATTTTTAAGTTGTTTACTAAGTGGAAGCTAAGCAACATAACAGAAAATATGTACATTATAAATATTACATTGTTTATTGAATCGTGATAACCAACAACGAAAAATGTTTATAATGATTTATTAAGATACACCGTAAGATATTTTATAGTAGTGAATGAGATATTCAATGAATGAAAATAGCTCACTGTTGATATGTTATACTATACGTTAGATGGACATGGGTTCGATTCAGGGTGCCACCATCACCACTAAACCTAATAAAACTAATTTAATAAAAATAATAATAGCAAATGTTTTAAAAATAAACACCTCTCCATGTAAAAGTGACAATAGACATGTTCCTCTCATATATAGTTCCGAAACTGGGACCGTTCACTTGCTCTGAATTTGTTTTACTTTAGGGGAGGTTCACTAATAACGATTAATTTTGATTTTCGCGAGTTACTACTTACAGATGAAATACTAATTCGCCATTTATACGCAATATTTTCATATCGCAATAATTTTAATTAATGAGTTGCGTATAAACGCTAGGTATATATCATTGATTAGAATTACATTAAAAATATGTAGCCTAAGTTAATGATGTACTTCCATAATATAAAATTAAATTAAACTCTTATTGGAAATCTAACTTACAATGTATTAAGTATTCATATTTGATATTAACCACAATGGATTTTTAGTTTTTTGCTTTATTCCTTTCAAAATGAATCTTATTCAAATGTTCCTGAAAGTAGTTAGTTGTATGTAAATATTAGTATCCATGTAAAAAAGTATTTTTATTACTAAGCCAACATGTTATTATGTGTACCTAATACTAAATATGACTATAGATGGATGGATGGATGGATGAATGAATGAAGGCATGTCTGTCTGTCTGTCTGTCTGTCTGGTTGTTTTACTATTTGGCGTCTTTCAACATTTTAAATGTTTCCACATAAAGTTACATTTAAGGCAAGAAAACATGCCAAAAATTCCTTTATAATAAAGGGAATGATTATTAGCTAATACTTATATTAGCTATGTATTTAGTTTGATGTGATTTGTTAGTTAAAGAATAATGGCAAGTAACTTTGAAAACTAAGGAAGAACGTTAGTAACGTTTGCTAATAATTATTTACTTGTTAGTTGTTCTTGAACTTTGGAAAAAGTTAGACGTGGTCGGGATAAAAAAAAAAACAAACGTTCAATGAAATTTTAAGAATTTTTCTTTTCTATTTTTGTTTTTTTTTTTTTATTACAGTTACAATATTGATAACGATCGATTATCATTTTCCGAGCCAGATTTATCGGGATCTTTGAAACATTTACAACGTTTTGACATAAAACATCCCCATGAGTATATAACAGTTGATGAATTGAAATTCTATAGAAGACGAAAACCACCGGAACATTTAACTAAAAGCAATATATGTTTGAGTGAATTAAGAAATGATTTAGTGCTTCCTTTGAGTCCTTTAAAATCGGAATATACAAGAAGTTATTTGGACCTGCCACTACCGTTAAGAACTTTATCATTGAGAAGAGCCACCTCTTTACGTTTAGAAGGTTTAATGCCTTTTAACAGATCGGAACATCAAGACCGTTATTTGTGGTTTACACCAGAAGATTGGAAAAGGTGGATAAGAGATTTGTTTAGTTTTTTAGATATTTAAATTTTTATTTAAATCTTTACAGTTCTCGTTCATATCCTATTAAAAAGCCTGAAAGTCTACGTTTAGCGGGTACTGTAGATATGGAACCTGAATATCGCTCATCGTATATAATGTATCCTATGGTCGATCGTGCCACTAAGATTTTACCCAGAGAAATGTTCAGTTTACAATCCCCTCGTAAGATGGAAAATAACGAAACAAAATCCTCCTCTGATAAGGAATTGTTACAAAACGTTTATGAAGATAAAATACAACGTGGAAAGGCTAGTGTCCTACATCAAGAGTGTCATTTGCAAAGAAGAGCCTTCACTGACGAGAGTCAATTAAATGTTTCACCCTCCGAATATCAAAGACAATATGTGCCCCAGTTAATTGAGAAAGCACATTCTATACCACAAATTAGCCACATTAAAATGCAGGGCGAATTTCATACCATACCCGAATATCAAGATAGTTTCAAAATGTATGCCAATTATGCTAAACCTCAACCTATAATTAAGAGTGATAATTTACTTATTTCGGGTTCAGAGATTCAGATTGATAACAAAGAAGATTCTAAAATTATGCCAGAGTATCAAGAAAAATTTCTTAATTTACCCAAGGATGTGGTAAAAGAGAAACCTTTAAAAACTGAAGATCATTTAAGACCACAAGGAGAATTTTCCAAAGATGTGCCTGAATATTATGAGAGCTTCCGAGATCCCCAAGTTAAACAAGTGCCCGAAAAAGGTAAATGTCGTGAGCCTTATTTGCATTTGAGGGGAAAACTCGAATTTAATCCTGAGTATAGAAATACATATTTAAACTTTCCACGTTCTAGACCGACAGTAACAAAACCAACCTCCTCATTTCGTTTACCCACCTCAAATACCACCACTACCACTAACACAACAACAAATTCTTCCCGTAATAGATCTTCAGTTTCTCCCAAAAAATATGAAGATGCCGTTAACTCCACTCTCAGTATTATTGAACCAGAAACTGATATAACAACTACACCGGAATATCGAAGAGCTTGTTATAATTATCAGATACGAGAAAGGTCTCCTAAAGAAAAAGCTATTATAGAGACTCCTGCCATTAAGGATGTGAAGAAATTTCAACGTAAAACGGTTTCACCTCAATATCAAAAAACCAACACTGCCCTTAACCGTCAACGCCGTTCTTTACTAGCTGAATCACCACAATCTTCTTCGCCGGGTTTAGAAAATTTTGGCCAACAGTATAAACATCAAAAAACTCCAAAATTTGGTAGACGTGCTGCTGTTGGATCCGCTTTAAAGAATGCTGAAAATTGTCGTGCTAACACTTCAATTATTGAGGGAAATCCCAAGTATATAATGTCTCAGCGTAAAGATGCCTATAATTCTGAAAATATTCATGACTCTTTTGTGGTTTTGGAGAATAAACCCCCTAAACGTTCCCACTGGCTGAAATAGTTTTAAGAGTTAAGAAAAAAATAAATTAATAAAGTATAAGAGAAGGCAATACAAATTTGGTTGTCATTGATATTAAACTTTCACCTTGATACATACATATTCCATTAACTTAAGTAGTTCGTTGTCTATCATATTTTTTTTTTTCCAAAAAGCCCAAAAAAAAGATAAATTGATTTATAATACGCCTACATAATAGATTCAGGGAAAAGAGCATTTCATTTACAGTCCAGAGCACAATTCATGACGACTGCAAAACATAAATTATTTATACCTCTTATAGATAAAAAAAAAATAAAACAATAACTGAGCAAGAAAATATAAACAAATACTCTAGAAATATAAACAAATAATACCTTCATATAGTTTGTTAGTTAGTTTATTATCTTATCAGTTGAAGGCGATGAGAAACCCGCACAATTCATTACCTCCATAATTGACTCATTTTACTAGCAATTCAGTTCTTTTCAGAATTTCGCAAACTTAACATGACATTTGAAACGGTATAGTGAAAAAATAAAAACAAACATAAAAATATACATGTGTATTAAACAATAAAGGATATTTCTTAAATCGTACGGAGCATACATTATGGACCCAGAACATGCTTGTACTCCACCTCATCATATATTAGGTTTAACAATACGTTCACGTACCCGTATTTATGTTTCATATGTCATACCAAATATACTCGAATTACTTGTTTATATTGTGCAAATCGTGGCCGATTGTGCTGTCAGTTATCAACATTTTAAATCGCATCAATCAGATTTCGGTTGGGCCACACTTAGCTTGATATTGGTGCCACCAGTTGTGACCTGTATTCTAGTTTTAAGTTCAAAAAGTCAATGGACTAAACCAAAACAAAATGGTACTCGTGTAAGATTTGTTTGTATGCAACTTTTGCAAATGGTTTTATTTCCAATCTTTGTGGTTTATCGGTAAGTTTGGAGGGCAGTTGTCATTGTTTATGTGTAGAAAGAAAACGATAAGACATAATTTAGTTTATCTCTTAAAACGGAAATCGGTATTTTTTGAATGTGTCATGCGGGAGTTTCTGTTAGTTATTAATAGAGCAATGAATTAGATAGAAGCCCTCTCTTGACATAATTATTAAAGATATCTAAAAATGTTCGTTTATTATATATTAATATTAAAATGTGTTGTTTTTAATTTAAATTCTTTTGTTTCTGAATATATGTATATCTTTATTATTCTTTATGAACTTCTGAAGTGTCTAAAGACGTTGAAACTATCTTACTACAAAAATTTTATGAATGATAAGCTTTTGAAAAAGCAAAACAAAATAGAGGATGTACCCTATACATCATCTAAATCCGTTAAAAAGTAGTTTTTTTCTTTTTGTTGAACCAAAAATTATAGGGATTTATAGTTTGAACAAAAATTCGATTTTTCGACTATTTTCGACTTTTTCTCACTATTTCGACTTTTTCTGACTAGTATCGTCTTATTCGACTTTTTGATTTTTTTCCGACTAGTTTCGGCAATTTTTAACTATTTCGACTTTTTCCGACTTTAATATTTTTTCCGACTATTTTCGATTTTTTTGACTATTTTCGACTTTACGAATTTTTCCAATTATCTCCGACTATCTGGCAACAAGAAAGTCTATTTCTCTACCAAATAGTCGGTTTCGACATATTCCAACAGAAAGTCCGTTGTTCGATTATTCAAAAGTCGATTTATAAAAACCCTATACAATTCTATTTCTAGGTAAAATTCAATGGTTATTCACTGTTATCTATTGTCGTTTTTACGGAATTCGTACATGTATTTTTATATTTTTGAATGTTAGAAAAATTCCAAAATATACCTACCTATACAGAGTTCTACTCATAGATTATAACATAGATATGAAGTTCCATTGTCAAAAACCCAAGTCTATGAATGTGTTAGTTTTTGACTAACACATTCATAGACTTCATTGAAAACAAAAACAAATGTAGTACGTGTGCTTTTTTGAGTAACTTTTTACAATTGAGTTTTTTTTTAAGCTTCATATCTATGTAAGTAATCTATGGTTCTAAAATGTTCTTTCTTGAAAGCACTATTTTTGTTAAAATTTTTCGCTGGGCAAATTAAGAGATTTTTTTATTTTGTTTGGTATATATTCGACAAGATTTCATTGGGCTTCAAATTTGAAATCTTATTTCTAAAAAGTACGATATTATTTTTGTTATTACAATTACAATTATTACAGCTCCGCCAAACTAGTATTTTGGTCTATTGAAGCTTTATTTCATGACAATGATGACAAGGAACGCATGGAGTGTTTAGAAAAGGCAGAAGAATGTTCTACATGTGAATTATATCGTTTAGTACAGGCCTATGGTCAATCTGCACCACAAATTATACTCCAACTGTATCATATGTTAACACAAGATCTTTTTAGGAACTTTCAGACAAGTAAGTTTTTTAATATTTACATTAAATATAAGGAATAATTTATTAATAATTGAAATTTGTTAATAGCAAATGTTCAAGCAATAAGTTTAGTATTTTCGGCTATAGATATGGCCTCAATCACTACAACATATCAACGTTTCGAGAGTCAAAAGCAAGTAGGTCGTCATTATCCCTGGTCTACAGATGAACAAAGACAAGAGAGTCGTTTAAAACTGCAAAAAAATAAATGTTTGCAAGAGGAATGTATACGCAAGAGACGAGCTTCTGAACGCACTCTTAATAAATTTCCCGAATCGGATAAAATAATGGAAAATTTCAAAGCTAAAAATCAAAATAGTACGAATCGCAGTCAACAGCAGTATGCAAATATGAAAGCCGAAAGTCAAGAAAGTTTAGATCAAGTCTCAGAGCCCATAAGTCATACCGTCCAAGTGCACGGCTTTGATGAATTAGATAATGAGGCGGGAGATGAACAAACTGCTTTACTAGCAAACCACTTAACAGATGATGATAAAATTAAAACCAAACCTTTGGTATCTCTAAATAATCAAGAACGGCCAACAAGCCAAGAGGAATTTGATCAAGTACCCAATACTCCACCACCCCCTTTGCCACCAAAATTAAAAAGATTCCAAGATATAAATGATGTTACAGATGGTCCACAATTGAGAACACAAACATCTAACCAAAGTAATACCAATGAGTCCAATAAAAGACGTTCTAATAAAGCCCTTTCCCAATTAGAAACTTTTAGGGATATGTTGCTTATGAACGCTCAGCTTTATATTAAAGAAAATGTTCCTAGACCTCCGAAAATGCTTATCAAACGTGTAGAAGATTCTGCTAATCCCAATTGTGGTGGCAAAACCCCACCACAATCTCCCAAGACACCACAAGATGTTGTTGATTTTTTCTTGCCACGTCCTACCAAAGTAATAAATGGCATACAACAAGATGACTTTGCCGCCAAAACTATAGCATTCTTTGGATGGATAGCTTTTGTCATTATGCGTATGCTCTCTTTATCGACTTTCTGCGTGTTTTTCCCCAAGGCCTTCCTTATTATTATGGGTGTACATTATTTAATAATGTTGACTGCCTTGTATTTGGAATCACGTTTCAAAGGCAAGCTCAACCGAACCTTCTTCTACCTTTTACTAGCCTATGTTTATATCTATGTTTTGCTTGAGTTTCGAGTCAAATTCAAACATATACGTGTATGGTTCGTAGGTTATTTTCTATTATCGATGGCTGAAAATCTAACCATGACCATGATATGGTATGCTCGTGAAGAATTTGAATCCTGGTGGTTTGGTTTCATATTCGAAGGCATCATTTATAGTGGAATCTTATTTGTAGCCACTATAATAGTATATTACTTAATATTAAAACCCAAAGATGTGCTGCTGTTGGTAGAACATGAACCAGAACAACAAACGAATGCAACTACGACAACCGATAATTAAAAATTAGCAACAAATACATACATATATGTATATATAATATTCATTACCATGGTATTATTCGAAACATAATAAATAAACTTTTACATGGCAATAATTTTTTATAATAAATACTTTTTTTATTTATAATAATCGAAACAAATAGAAGAAATTTTATTTTTATCTTTATTTTTTTAAGTTCAGATTCTTCGAAACAAATGGGAGACTTTAATATTTCTAGTGAAATGCAGGATAATTATAAAAGTCCGAAAATAAAAAAACCTGCAGGTAAAAAAATGTTGTAGATAAAACTATTATAAAACTATTATAGAAATACTTTTGTATTTCTAGCCACACGCAGCCGCCGTTTTGAACAATTTTTATGGCAGGAACTCTATGATGAATACATACGTCACAATGACCGTTTAATGAATCCTCAAATTGAAAAATCTCAAAGTGAATATTATGATGAATTTTGCAAGGATATGCCACCTGAGGATGAGGTTGCAAAAGAGGCTGTTATGAATCGTTATCCTTTATATTGTACTAGCGCTATTACGTTATGGAATCATACGGGTGACATAACTAAAGATTTTAAAAAACGTTATTCCATAACACGTCCAGTTCAAGATCAAGCGGAACAGTTTGGCTAAATATATATATACTTCTTTTTTTTTTTTTTTTTGCATTTATAAAT
>MINK01172264.1:319-40095 GCA_001735545.1 Phormia regina
ACACACAGAAAAAAGATTAGTCGGAAAATGTTTCTAGTACTAATTTCTAATAAAAATTACTGTAAATATGTAAATGTAATAAATTTTTTATATTTTTAATAGTTTGATTACGATTATGATGGTATTAGAGTTACTGTAAAGAAAATTAAGGGTGTGAAGATAAATACGTCAGTTAAATACGTCCTACAGAAATGTTAAATTTAGTAATTTTTTTAGTCAGCTATATTTTGTTTTTGTTAATAGAATTAATAAGGCGGNNATTAATAATATTAATTCTAATATGAGCACTGAATTCTAGTTCTACATATTGGTGGATTCAACCATTTTATATAATATATGATTGAAACTAAAAGTTTGGGTAAAAAATTAATTAAATATTTGGAAAAATTTGTTTTGAAATTTTTAAATTAATTTTATTATAAATTGAAAAAAAACGTTTAAATTTAGTTTTCCTTTCAAAATATTTCACTTTTAAAGGCCGAAATAAATAAAAAATACGAATTTGTGGTGTTCCAAAACTAAGAAAGGTTAAGGAAAAATTCAAATGGTATCAATGTAGACATTTACATAACATCTTTTAATGTTCTTCAGATTTTTTTTCATAGCGCAGTTTTGGTTTAAATTAACATAAAACGAAGGAGTCGCTTAATCAGGGGACAAGAAACAACAAGAGTAAAACGATACATGTGTTCTGATATCAAAATATTGTGTGAAGATTCAAACCTGCTAAAAATATTAAGCTGAATCCCTTAAAATTAGAACTGTTAAAGAAGCAGGAAATAGGCGAATCCTTATCGTTTGTGTTTGTATGTTTTTTTTTGGAATTGAATTACAATTAAATAAAAAATATAAAATAAAATGTCAAAGAAATAATCATAAATTTGTGTTGTTTTTAATTCACAATAGAGTCATATCAAATTCTCAAACCTTTTACGGAATTATTAATTTAAATCAGTTGTATGTATCATATTTATTCAGTAGTCACAATTAAATTATGTGATAGTACTTGCAACCGAACAAATTCGATTGGCAATAAATTCGGTTGAGCAACAAATGTGTATTATGAAATGAAATAAATTTAGAGGAAAGGTTAAATGAAAAAGAAGGGAGTTAATTTTCTCTGTGTAGGGCAGAAAATATTGTTTTTTATTAAAAACAATTACTTATGAGCTTTTTTTTTGCAAATTTTTATTTATTTTATTTTTTTTTTTTTGCTGGGGTACAAAGAAAACAAAAACATTTACGGCATACAAACTGGAAAATTTTTCAAAAATTATAAAAATTCTTCTAGAAAGGGTGTTTTAAAAGATAGTGTTACTTTAAAGTTTATAATTTAAATTTAATTAACTATAATATAGTACCTTTGTTGTGTTCCTTCATTTTAAATTTGGCTATGGGCACTTTCTTGATTTATATTATAAGGGTCAAATTTTTATTGTCTTTATGTAGTATGTCCGCACAAGTTGAGTGGCATTTGAGCTTTTTGGCAGTTGATAGTTTCATACAAATTAGTAAGATTTACAATTCATGATTTTGAATAACACTATTTATTGTAAAGTTCTGTAAAACAACAATGTGGTGGTATGTTTTTAATCAGACAAACCTCTTTTTTTTTTTTTTTGTGGCTATAGTTGTCATGGCAAACCTCTGTTAAACCAATGTCGAAGAAGAAGAAAACTAACTAAAATCTGTTGAAAACAAAGAAAATTCCAATAATAAGTATGTATAATAAAATGTTCTATATAAAAATTTCGTATTAAAAGAAACCTACACAAAATATTTTTCATGCATTGGGACGAACTATATTAAAAATATTTTTTACCATAAACTAACTATAGTAATAAACAAAATTAATAAAATAAATATAAACATTCAGTTTACTTCAGTAATACTTGCTGACGTTCTAGGAAAATAATGCTTTTGCTGGGTTATTACAAAGAAAAAAATGGAGAACTAATTTTTAAAAATTTTGTAATATTTTCATAACATTATTAACTAAAGTATTTTAGTATTAGAAAATATTTGAAACAAACATAATTATTAATAATAAACTGAATATAAACTAAATGATAGTGAATACGTGTTTTTGTACAATATAATAATTTTTATGCAAATTAAATATTATTGGCATTAAACAAAAAAAGGCATACTTTAGACACACACATATTCTTTTTGCTGTTTTGTTTTTATTGCATTTTCGTTTATTCTTCATTATTACATTCGGTCATTCCCATATGTAACTCTACATTTAATTTGTTGGAAAAATTTTGTTGCTACTTCTTCATATCAATCTTTATACGTGTTGAGTCATCATGATTATGATGATCATCATTATTATTATTATTATAATACCCACTAGAATTTATCCGAATATAAATTAACAATAGTCAACATGACCAGGATAGAGACAGAAATGAATACAAAATTGGCAGTGTGTACATATCAAAAATGTATATTAGTATGGCTCTGTTTGTATAGATAGGGTATAAAATTTCGATGATCGATGATAAATTAAAATTTGATTCATTGAGTAGGCTGATACAAAATAAATTACTTCTCTTTTAATTTTTTTATATTTATATATTATTAATTTTATAAGAACATTTTTTGAAATGCGTATTTAATTCCACGGAAAAAGGAAAAAAATGGACTTTGGTTACAAAAATTCTCTGGTTAGTTAATTTTTTTATGTCTTTTACTTCAATGATCAAAATGATTTTATTATTACTGACTGAAATTTATTTTATTTCTATATTTTATTATTTTAAAAGCTGTCAATTTATTTGAAAAAAAATAATTTTAAACCAATTATAAACTATATTAATAAATAATATAATTAATATAAAGTTAGTTAATGATTTTATTAAAAAAAATCATATCAAGAATGTATATATCTAAACATTTTATATTTTTAAATTTTAATATTTCAAGAAATGAGACCAGTATAATACAACAATAATAGCAATGGAATAATTTTTCATTTCAGCTGAAAATATCGTTTCAATTATAAGCTCATCTAATATAAAAATATTCATAATGTATAGTTGGTTTTGTTGTATGTTCCCTACACCGCACATTTATTAAAAAATATATATATAAAGAAAATAAGTTTCAAGAAAATAAAATAATTTTTGAGAAAAATCAATAAATTATAAACATAAAATATTTACGTCCGTTAATATGATGTCATACATCATAACCTTCAGTTAGAGAATTTAACTATATTTAAATTTAATCTCAAAAAATCTAAATAAATAAGTAAAAAAATAATACTATCATATTAAAAAAAAAACTATATTCAATAAAATGTTTGAAAATTTATTTAAAAATTAATATATTTTTATTAAAAAATTGTAATGTGTTTCTTGCAAAAAATAGTGATATCTCAAGCCTGGTACAATAATAATAATGTGAAATCCAAATTTTGATAAACGATGTATGAAGCTATTTTCACATTTATCAAATATTTGACCAAATTTGCGTGACTACAAGATTTACTCTCAATTATGTCTTACTTCACTTGATTTTGTGTACGCGAATGCCCATAATATATAATAATATTGTAGGGGTTTTTTGTATTCGATCAGTACTAAATCATTGTTGTACTTATTAATAAAAATAAAAAAAAAAACAAATATAAAGGGAATGTTCGCATACGAACGTCGTGAGTCTCTTTTAAATTAATTGGCTAAGTAGTAATTAATAGTGGACTCAAAAAAAGAAAAACATTCCCCTGCTAGAAGTTAAATAATGTGTATTCCTATTTGGAATAGAATGTATGTACAATACAAAAATATGAATATGTACATACATACATGTCAAAATAGGCCCAATTTAAAATGAAGAACATTACTGTATACATATACATATATGTTTAGTTGTACATATGTATACAAAACATATACATATATAATACTTATTCTATTAATATGTATAGCAAAACTGTCAAATTGAAATTCCTACAATAAAAAAAAATTATTTGCTTACTTAAGATATGAAACTTTGAGAATTAAAAATACTAACCCTGTCAACCGTAAAACGACACCTTATAAAAGAGATTCCTAAACTCATTTTAGATTTACACACATGTACTTGTGATTAATTATTTGTGCCATATATTAGTGTATTAATAGATTTATAATTTTACACGTTAGTTTTCTAATAGTTTTGGGTTCTATGGCTTTTGCACGACATATGTTTTGATTGCACGACATAAATCTGTTAAAAGATCAGTAGTCATTTGTAAAATGTTTAGCTTGTTTAAGAAGATTAACAGCCGTATTCAAAAAATAAAATAATGTATGCTCCATAAAGGTCTACTATTTTTTTCTTATGAATATTTACATAGAAAAAGTTAGTAAGCCTTTATCAAACATACATTATTTTTTTGTGAATACGGCTGTAAATATTTTTTACATGCTTTAAAAATATTTAGTTATTTTGCATTTTTTAAAGTTGACGACAAAAATAGTCAAGCTATTTAATTTTCTCAATAATCAATGCCCAACTTGAAAACAAGGAGACACATAATATTTTTTCATGTTTTTCAAAATTAATTTTTAAAAATACTTAATTTAGTATTTGCGAAATTATCTTGAATGAGTCATAACTAGTGTTGCCAGTGGATATTTTTCAAAATACCTACACTTTGTGAAAAAAATCTGAATTTTCCCTACGAATAGAAAAAAATTTCGCTATAAAATTTCCTACAGTTTTTAATTAAAATTTAAATTCCCTACACTTTTTATTAAGAAATTAATAAAAAAATGATGGAAAATTAACAATAGCAGTGTTGCTAGCGTTCATAGACAATTTTATATTAATTTAATATTTACATAAGTAAGGAGTTAACGTTCAAAATTTTACACGTTATTTTTAACTTGAATAAAAGTGCTGCCCATAAGTTATGCCAAATTCGAAGAAGATTTTTGAAAGTTAAAACATAATTTTGTGTTAACAATCAATNATAGCAACAAACACACAGATAATATATATTAATCGGGGTTTCAGATTATTTGGTTTATTTGACAAATAATTATTCGAGGTTTTAAGTTTATCGGTTAATAACCGATTAATGCCAAATTATTCGATTAACCGAATTGTTTTTGTAATACATATTAGACATATAAATAATACAGTTTATAAAATTTAATCTATTGAAATAGTTATGGATAATATGCGGTCTATCTTAATAGATCTATCACCCATTTGTTTCAAACAATTGGAATTTAGGTATAATATTATAAATGTTGTTCAAATTCAAGTTTAATTAATCAGTATTTTTAACTTTTCTTGTTGTCTGTGTCAATTATAGCCCTATTATCCTTGCAGGATCCAAGAGAAATAATATTGTCACATTTTTTGATACATATATTTAGTGATAAGAATGTCATGAATAGTGAAATTATGTTTTATTGATACAAGACAATAAATGTGTAATAATACTTTGAAAGTAAAAATCTATTGTATTTGTGTGTGCTGGAAATTATCCAATTTAAAAATGATTTTGACTTAAATTTTAATTTTAAAATATAAAATTTATTAAATTATAACATCAAAAAACTAGATTACGGTTAATCGGTAGTTCGACATAAATTATTCGGCTTATTCATTATTCGAAAATAGACAGTTTTCAATTATTCGAACAGTTAATTGACCAAAATAAATTGGATAACCGAATGACGGTTAATCGATTGGATACCCTAATAATATATAAGATTTTTTAGCTTATATTTGCATTCTGTAATGGAAACATATCTTTACCTATAAAACTACTAATTATCGAGGTATGAAAATTTAACTTTTTTATAATAAATATCTGAAAATCAAATTAAATAATTAAGATTTTTTTCATGCGAATTCACATAAAAAAGTTAAAATCGACTTTAATTTTCTTTATATTTTTAAGTGTTGTCAATTTGTTTAAAAAATAATTTTAAACCAATTAGAAAATTAATTATAATAATAAAAAATATAGTTAAATTCTAATATAGAATTATTTAATAATTTTATGTATTAATATTTTATAATTAATCTAGGAGTTTATTTCAGAAAAGTAAACTTTAAAAAAGTATCTACATTTCAAAGAAAACAAAAAATCTGTCCGATTTTCTCTACAACGCTAATTTATCGACAAAAATTAGTACATGTAGGGATTTTCCCCCACTTCTGACAACACTGGTCATAACATAAAATCATTATTATATAAGAATATTTATTAAAAATAATAAAGAAAATAAGGAAGTTTATTTAAAATGGCATTTCATACAAATAATTCATAGGTACTAGGTAATAGAGTAATACACTTCATAAATTTTAGTCGTGCGAAAGTCCAAAAATTAATAATGTTAATGCTTTAAAGTTTTATGAAATTCAATATTATTTTTATTTAAATAATTTATTTATAAACTTTCTTACATATTTTTCTTCATTAAATATTACAAAATTTATTATTTAAATTACGTTCTTTGTTAAAGGTGGTGTGAAATAATTTCTTATGTCGATAAAAAAAACTTTTCAATTTCCTAAGATAAGACATTGTGACTTTAGTTACTTTAATACCTTAAAGCCATTAATATCATGTAATGTCACCGTATTTATTATAATATTTATATTACCAGATACCAATTGTTTTGTCAAGTTCATTGTTTTAATAATGAAATTCAAAATTACTTATTTGATTTTGTTACATACATAAACATTAAAGAGTTAACAAACTTTTCTTTTAGTTTTCCAACATTAGCTAGTAATAAGTTATGTGTTTACAACATGCAACTAAAAATTTTAAGCACAGGACTCTCTAAACTGTATTTTTTCCACATTAATGAAATTTGGAGGTTTCATTTATAAAAAATGTATATATAGATATTTGGATTTAACTTTAAAGGTGCATTTATATAAAAAATATGGCTATGGTGAGAAAAATCTACAATCATCTGTATTATATGTAAATATTTTTTTTATCATCATAATAATAAATATAAAGGTGATAATCATAAAATTATTTTTCTTTATCGTCTTATGGTGTAATTTTCAAACTGAAATTAAAAATGTTCTCATTATGATATATAAAAAATGAACATAACATAATTACTATTATGCATATTATGCTTCATATTTATCTTAGAACCAGTTACAACTATACTATCTTTCGTAAAGTCATCATTTGATACGCTTAGCAATATGGAAAACCATGGTATAGTCTAAGGTAATTCCTACTATTTTTATATCATTTAAATCAATGTGAATACATACGATTCAAACGATATAACAAAATTAGAGTTATAACCATAATATAGTTTGATTAACGTGAAAGATTCCAGACATAAAGGGCTTTCATAGAATCCAAGTTTTTAGATTTTTAAACCAATATTGATTTAATTTCGTATCGTGAAAAAGGATTGTTTTCTGTATTTATATATTTAAATATAACATTTCAGAAAACAAAAATAATAATGATGATAATAATGATTGTGTTTTATTAAAATATTATTAAAAAATCATATACGATAAAAAATAAAATGATATTATGCAGCATTTTTTGTTTGAAGATGGTGACAAGAATAATGTTAAGGTATTGTGGCGATCTAGTTACTGAGCTGCCGGAGACTGTGTAATTAATTTATTTATATAGTGCGTTTACGGTTTGTAACCTATTATCGGTTTAATAAAAACGCCCTTCGTAATATAATCGACACGACTAGAAGACATTTGTATCTTTCTATAATTCCATCAATGTTGCAATGTTGCAACTAGCATATTTTCAATTTTATCTGAAAGATATTATAAAAATTAGAAACGGCTCTCAAACTTTTTTAAACGCAAAATTCTATAAGATCAAAGAGCCGTAAACAATTAATACTAATATACTAATAATATATTTATAAGTTAAATTATATACTTGTACTTATTTTATGACGGGAGTACTTTTGTACTTTTGAAGATCAAATTTTACTGGAAAAAGTACAATTGTACTGAATTCATCATCCCTATCCCGTATGCAATGAATCCAATATCCAGGAAAATAAAGAAATTTTGCTTCTAGCATTTTTCTATAAAATATAGCTCGATAATCTAAGATTTTTAGCAACTGCTTTTTATATCCAAAATAGTTGGTTTTAATATTTGTTATCAAATCTAAAATGCGAGTGTTGATATACAAAATAATAATAAAATTATAAAGATAACTTATCTAAGAAAACAAACAAATATCTATTTTACACGTTTTAATAAAAATATTTAGCAATGACTACATAAAGATATGTATAAATATTTTGGTATAATTAATTGTAATTTATTAAAACTTTACTTAATAAAAGTAAATAATAATATTTTGATGTAAACATCATCGTACTAGAACAAGACCACTACTATTTTTTGTTGCCTTTTCCTCTCATTATTTACCTTGAACTTAAAGTTGAAGTTTATAAAGCTGTAAAACATGTACTTTTGTAGCTTTAAAAATGAAAAACAAAAACTACTAGTATTATTAAATATTTTATTTTTTCTCGTGCATATTTATACCTCGTACATTGTACTAAATAAAACTTAACACAAGTTCTTGCAACCCACTTAAATTTGTTTGCAAAGCAAAATTAGGTTGGTTAGGTTGACTAGTTCACTGGCTGGTAGTCTGACTATTTTATTGTTCTGTGAATAACTTTATTCATTTGTTTTCTTTTCAAGTTATTCACATGTTTTGTTTTTTTTTTCGCCGAACACCGAAACAAAGCGTACGAATGGATACAATTGTTTTGAACTTGAATTGTTGATGAATCAATTTTAAATATTGTAAAATGCAATCTTTTGGTAATAGTGCGAATATATTGCACTATAAATAAGTATCATGGTAAGGTTGCAAAAAAGATTTAGATTTACAATTAAAGTGAATTGAAATGCAACAACAAGTACATTGTTTTTTGAGAAAAAAAATATTCATCAATTATATAGTTTAGTAAATATTTATAATCATACTTGTGCTGTATTAACGTTATAAAATCACTCATTGAATATAATTTATTATATATTGTATATTTTTTTCTATTTTATTTTATTTTCTGTTATTGTTGGATTTAAGTCATGCACTGTAAATTCGTCCACGGGTAAAATAAACAAAAAAATAATAATAATAATAAAAATCTTCTGAAACAGAAAGAAGAAACGGCAAAAACTTTCTAATAATTTAATAAATAAGTATTTATGTAAGTCTGTGTGTATAAATAGTATTATAAGTTGATGGCTGCAATCATTTATTGTTAGATCTTGTGTTTTTCTGTGTGTATTTTGAGGTGCACATTGAAGTTTGCCATAAAGCGTTTAATGTTAATATCAAATCTGCGCATTGTTGCATTCGCATCATTCTCATGTATGTACATCCATTGATACAAACTATATACATATGTACATACATATGTATATTAGAGCGGCACGTTTGTATGGAGAGAAAATAAGGTATCAATACTTCAAGCTCAGATGAAAATTTCCTTCATTTTAAAACATCGTTTCTCGAAAACTTGGCCTTGACATTATTCCTTCGAGATCTAAATCAAAATGAGATGTCCTTTTTTTGATTATTGCAATTTTGCTTCTTTTTATGGTTCAGATGATGTTAAGATACAGAACATACACCGATTAATTATTTTATTCTCCCCAAAAAGTTATCTTCTACAAAATTATGTTCTTAACGTCATAAAATTTTAGAAATTTATACAATTATCTGTACAGCTAGACAATTTTTCCGTCTTCATATATTTTTCTATGAGTTGTAAATTCAGACCAAAGATTTCGCACTTCCGGAATAAGTTTTGATAAAAAAAATTTGGAGCAAAAAGCATAGGATTTTAAAGATAAATTCTATTATTTTTGTAGTTGTTCTTAGACGTTTATAATAGTAATTATGGTCAACGCGTTCATTGTGTTTGAAGCATTTAACCACCTTGAATATAAAGTGATTTTTGATATATTTCTATATGTTTCACATTTTCGTAATATATGACAGTTACACTTCTCCTATACTATGGCACTATTTGACATCCTTCCTGATTTTATCAAATTTTCTAAAATAATTGAAAAAATGTTTTTTTTTTTTATCATAATCTAACAAATAACTATCTCTGTTGTGCTGACTGTCAACTTTCTCTATGCCGAGAATAATATAAACTAGAGTTGTGTCGTTCATGAACGAATCAGTAAAATGATCGATGTTGATTCGTTCTTCATTTATGATTTATATCATTAGTTTTTGATTTATTTTTCTTTAGAAAAAATTTTGTTGTATTAATTTATGTATTTATTTTCTTAATAAGGTATATTTTTATTAAACATTCGTAAATTATTTTTAAAAAATTATTTTTAAATTTATTTTTATCCCTTCTTTTTTTGGTAATAAAGTCTTGTAAGAAACAAATGAAACAATTGTTTCAGTTTCATCATTCCTTCTGTTTCATTTGTTGGCTCATCATTCAGAGTATGATCAATGTTAAAAAAGAACGAAAAACGAACTGAATCACTTTACAAATTTGAACGATATGAATGAAACAGTAGAATGAACGATTATGCCCAACTCTAATTTAAACTCATTTATCATAGTAGATACATATAAACGCAACACAATTAATAAATATGCCATCATGTTTTTTGCATCTAACGCATTCGGCCACACACTTAAGAGCATCGTTAACAGCCAGTAATTACAGGGCCAAACACTTCTTTTTTTCTTCATCATTATTTCTCTCTTTACACTTCTAATGTTCTTTCTAATTGATTCATAGAAATCATATAATTAGAAAAATTGCAAAAAAAAAAAAAATAGTTCAATCTAAATTTAGAGGCAACAGAAAATCACGCACTAAGTATTTGTAGTTGTTCTGATGAATGCTACCAGTATTTTTTTTGTTTTATTCCTGGGTAAACAAGCAGCCATTGACCCAGGCGGATAGGCAGCCAAATAGCCGGGCTATAAAAATATTCACAACCTCGCTAGCTAGAATCAATGTATACAAAAACAAATTAAAAAATATTTACTATCGAATTTAAAATTAATTTAAAATAAACGAATTTTAAAGAGATAAAAGTTATTTAAAAAATCTAGGGATCCAGATCTGTCTGAAAGTTAATTTGAATAAAAATATTTGTCAATTATAATTCTTATTCATTGAATTATCTTTTACTTTTAGATCTCAACAAATATGAATATCTAAAACCAAAAATAAAAGAAAAGCACGACTTTTAAAACACGGATCGGTTGATAGAAAAGGCCTCAACACTTGATTTAGTTTATTGGGAGCCTGAATAATTTATACAACCATGTTTAAGATACCGGAGGGAGAAAGGAATCAGTCACAGGCTACTACTCCAGATCTGGATGATTCGATAAGTTTTTCCGATGATGTGAATCCAGATGTTGACGTTGATGTCGATGTGGAATCTGTTGCAACAAAAAAACCTCACTTCTTAGATTACGATGCAGTGCCACCACCCGATTTTGTAGAGCATTTCGATAGGGCCATGACCTTTGGCAATAACGGGACAGAATCAAAAACAAATTCACTATCTAACAATGTGAATAGCAGTAGTGGTGGTGGCAGTGGGGAACATCTTAAATTGGACAAGAAATACGAAAAGGATGGCGAAATAAGTGATTATGAGTTGGCAGCTAGTGGTTACACAAAAAAGGAATTTACTCAAGATGATAATACTTTAAATATAACATCTGCTTTGTCAGCTAATGTTGTTAAGCCGAGGAAGCATTTTTTGGATGAGAACCCCATACCGCCCGACTATATGTTAAACGAACACCAGATGCGTGAACATCGCAGTTTGGATCGTAATTTTGAAAGACACAATGAACAGAGATCTGCTTTGGATTCTCATGTAAATTTACCTGGTTTTCGATCGTCAAGAGAACGTTTTAAGGACATACCATCTATTAATCGTTTACCCAAAGGTGCAGCATGGACTCAAAGTTTTGATAGTCGCTATGATAACCATTTGTCAGCAGACAAACTTGATGATTTTGGACCTAAAGTTGAATGTGTTTATTCACTACTTTCCATGTTGGGTTCAAATGATCCTTTAGAAATGTCCAAGAAGTTTCACGAGCTTTCCAAAACACCCGAAACTTGCAATACGTTAAGAAGATCGGGCTGCATACCATTGCTGGTGCAAATGATACATGCAGAAGGTGGTCCAGATGAACAGAGAAAATGGGCCGGCATGGCATTGCACAATGTGGTGCACACACATCCTGATGAAAAATCTGGACGCCGCGAGGCGAAAGTTTTGAGATTATTAGATCAAATAATGGATTATTGTAATTTTTTGCGTACTCTACTTCAAAGTGGTGGCGAAGCAATAGCTGACGATGCTGACCGCCATCCGCTGGCTGCAATGTCCTCGCTAATGAAAGTAAGTTTCGATGAGGAACATCGTCATGCCATGTGTGAATTAGGAGCTTTACAGGCTATTCCCAGTTTAGTACACTTAGATCATGCTGTGCATGGTCCCAAACCAGAAAACCAATGTTGCAATTCTCTACGAAGATTTGCTTTAATGGCTTTGACGAATCTTACATTTGGGGATGAAAATAATAAAGCTTTGCTTTGTAGTCAAAAGCTATTTATGGAAGCGCTGGTCGCTCAACTAGATTCTGCTCCGGACGATTTACTTCAAGTAACCGCCAGTGTTTTACGCAACTTATCCTGGCGGGCTGATGCCCAAATGAAAGCTGTACTTAATGAAATTGGCACTGTAACTGCTTTGGCTAAGGCAGCTATGAAAAATAAATGTGAAAATACACTCAAAGCTATATTATCGGCTCTATGGAATCTTTCGGCTCACTGCAGCACTAATAAAGCGGAATTTTGTGCTGTTGAAGGTGCTCTCTCTTTCATTGTTCGCATGTTGACATATGAAGGTCCCAGTAAGACCTTGAAGATTATAGAAAATGCAGGCGGTATTCTTAGGAATGTATCAAGTCACATTGCCGTAAGGGAAGACTATCGCCAAATCCTTAGGGAGCACAATTGTTTGTCTATATTGTTGCAACAACTTAAGTCGGAAAGCCTAACAGTTGTCAGTAATTCATGTGGCACTTTGTGGAATTTATCGGCACGTTGTCCTGAAGATCAAAGATTTCTTTGGGATAATGGCGCCGTGCCAATGCTACGATCATTAATACAATCGAAACATGCCATGATATCGGAAGGTAGTGCATGTGCTTTAAAAAACCTTTTGAATTTTCGGCCCTCATCACGAAATACTAACCATATGGATAATATAGCGAGATCTTTGAATTTGAAAAAATTACCAACACTGAATGTGCGCAAACAAAAGGCTTTGGAACAAGAGCTGGGAGCGACCACAAAATCACATAGTGAAACATGTGATAACTTGGATTCAATAAATCCCAAGGACAGACCCACATACGATGCATCAGCAGCAATGGGCTCGTCCATACAAAGACATCGTTTTCCTTTACATGGTGCCTTAGGGTCAGTTGTGGGGGGTGTCGTTACCAGTTGTGCAACGAGTCGATTGACTCGTTCTGCTATGCTTACAAAAAGTGAAAGTCGAGATTCTGTGTTTTCTGCAAAATCAGATGGTGTTGTGTATGATCATCTCATGAGATCACATTCAGCTTCAGACGCAAATAGAAAACTAAATCACAATACAAGGCAACAGCCTCCAACTTCATATCCATTAGAAGGAGACGTAGAACCGTCCGAAGAACAACCTATAGATTATTCACAAAAATACAAAGAACATATTTCAAAAGCCAACGATGATCAAGAAGATGAAGAAAATTGTCCAGCAACTTATCAGGAAACTGATTTAGATCAACCAACTGATTTTAGTTTACGCTATGCTGAAAATCAACTGGAAAGTGATATAGATTTATCGCCACCGGTGAGAAATGACGCATCAGGCATTGTTGCTGACGCTCGAGTCAACTTGTCTGCCGTGGGTAAGCAGCAGTCGAAGCCAAGATCAGATAATGCTGGAGAAGGTAATGAAATATTGTTAATACTTGAGGACAGCGTTAAATGTTATCAGACCGAAGATACTCCTTATGTTATATCAAATGCAGCTTCTGTAACAGATTTAAGATCTGTACCAACATCGACAAAAATTGAAGAAAGTGATTTGCCTTCAGGCTTGGACAACTCTGAAGCAACATCAACATCCGGAGCAGCACAAATTCCCACTCGAAAATTTAGTCGAGCTAATCCCCATCATCAGTTGGCCCAACATTCTAATAATCCCTATGGCTCCGGTTCTTATACGCCCGAAAAGCCGGTTAATTATTGCGAAGAAGGTACACCTGGTTATTTCAGTCGTTATGAATCTTTAAGCAGCCTGGATGAATCACCGCCACAAGGAGAACATTCACAAAAAGATTTGCAAAGAGTCTCTGGTAAGACTGAAGAGAACAACTTAAGTTCTCTTTCGAAAAATAGTAGCAGTGATGCAGATAAGTCCACATCACCACTCGAAGCACCTCCAATGGTGCAAACACCTCAAGTAAATTCAGCATTAGAAACACCTTTAATGTTTTCTCGACGTTCTTCTATGGATTCATTGGCTGAAGAAGATGTCGGACCAATTGACGACAAAAGCTCTGTGGTAAGTGATTTTAGTCGTTTAGCTAGTGGGGTAATATCCCCTTCAGAAATTCCCGATTCTCCTACACAAAGTATGCCCCAGTCACCTAGACGAAATTCTGGATCAGGTGCAGCTTCAACCACATGCTTCTCAGCAGGTGTATCTCCCAGCACACAGCGCGTACAAAATCGTACAGGAGAAAATAGCAAAAGATGTTTACGTAGTGTATTTGAAGACGATCTCAATACTTTCAATGTCGAAAATACACCAGCACAGTTCTCCACCGCTACAAGTTTAAGTAACTTGTCTATCTTAGATGAAGAAACTTCTAATCAATCGCCACCTCAACAACAGCAACATACGCTTCCTCCTACAACAAACACAATTTCTGAAGGAGAAGAGGAAGAGGATGCTAATGAGAATAATGATGATTTATTATTGGCTTCATGCATAAATATTGGAATGAATAGAACAGCCATTCCTTCCACGTATTCACAAAATACCGATACTAGCTCATCGGTTAATCACCCAACAGGTATGACACACGATGAACCTCGACAATACTATACTGAAGATACTCCAGCTTTACTATCGAAAGTGGGTAGTAATACAAATCTATCGGCTATTTCGATTTGTTCAAGTAATAATGATCCAAAGGAGGACACAGTCTATGAAGTCCTAGGATGTTCTTCGGGCAATACCACGCGCACACATCATAATCAATCGATTAATCGACGATCTCTGAATCTATCAGATGATATGTCGTCAAATGCTTCAGAAAGTGGTGCAGGTGGTATTGATATATTACAACAATGTATTCGAGATGGTATGCAAAAACCATCGACCAAAGAAAAAGTGGAATTACCCTCACATCCCATGTCGTCTAATCTTATGGATCCCATAGCTATGTTACGTAGAGGTGGTAATATGCTGCCACCATTTGTTCCTGTTAACGATGAAATGAATAAATATCGCGTTGAAGATAGTCCTTGCAATTTTTCCGTAATGTCAGGTCTATCAAATCTAACTGTGGGTTCTAGTTTGGTTGGTCCAGCCGTAACTCTACAGGGAGCTACAAATGTAACGTAAGTTTCCTTTTGAATACTCCCTATGTATTACGCAAATTCGTTTTTAACTTTATATATACCGTATTTTGTAGATCTAATAATAATGGAAACTCAGATACTATTATGAGAAGTATACAACCAGCTGTTATGCCCCCAGTTATGCGTGATGATAAACCACAATTGGCTGCTGTGCCTGCCGTAGAGGATGTTAGAAGGGAACCCCAATGGCATGATGATTCCTTGAGTTCTCTATCAATTGAATCTGAAGATGATACGAACCTACTAAGTCAGGTAAACAAGAATACTATTGTAATTTTATAATTCGTCGGTGCTCCCCCCTTTCTCAAAGTTCTCAAAGGTTTTTTTGTTCTCTGAAAAAATATTCAAAAAATACATATGAATTTTCTTCAGAGCACCGACGATTTTTTTCTTATGCATTTTTTTAAATAATAATAACTAAAATCCAAAAAGTACCAAAAGTTTAAAATTTACTTAAAGAAAAGTTTTAACAAAAATAATTTTTTTATTTCTAGGCTATTGCCGCTGGTTGCAATAGACCAAAATCGAATTTGGGTTTTACAACTGCATTGACGTCAACTGGTAAACATACAACGACCTCGTTATCATCATCTCAACCGATACCTATTAACACAGCAACCTCAACATCCTCTTTGACATCCCAAGCTACAGCACGCAATTTCGAAAAACAACACCATCATCTTCAGCACCAACAAAATCTTGACAAACACGGTTATCGAGACCCCTTACAAGCAGGAAATGAGTCATACAGCTCAGTAGATTCAAGTGATTCGAATGATAATCAATCGAAATCATTGTTTGAACTTTGTATCTTGACGGGAATGCATAAAAATCGAGATTCCAATATGGTGGGCTCATCTGGTGGCAGCACAACATCTCGTAAACATACGAGAAGCGTACAATCGCACCGTTCGAAATCAGGCCACCCAGAACATAATACAACGCAATCAAATCCTAACTTAAAACAATTTGATTCGTTGCCCATGCAAGGCAAACAATTGACTCCGAATAGACATGTGCGTGAACGTGACCGAAGAGATGAAAAACTCTTAATGGAATGCATAAATACGGGCATAATGAAAAAAATTGGAGAATCGAATAAGCAAACATCACTACTGACCCGTGAAGCTTTAGTTTTACATAATACACAGCCAAAAAACGGGCAGGCTACGTCTGCAGCTGCTCAAATGGAAGAAGCAACTCACCTAACAAGTGCCAAATACACCAACAACACACACAACTCCTCCATTACCACAGCCAACAACACCACCATCAATACCATCACTGCAGCTCCAGACGTAGAGAAGAAAGACAACCACACCTTAGTCCCAGAGACTTTGAACAAAATGCAACAACAACAGCAGATCAACATCAGCAACATCACCAGTCTAGACGAAGACACAAAAGATCCAAAAAATCTCAACATATCCAATCAACAAAAACACCAAAAGTTGGAGGAGGAGGAGATTCCAACACCGCAAGCAGACGTAAATCATCAAAATCTCGAGAACGTTCCCGAGACAATGAAAGATATTGGGTGTAAATACGAACTTGATAACTGCGACTCATTGGGGAATGATGGCGGAAATACCACACAAAGTGATGAGTCGAATCAATCATTTATAATGGAAACAACAGTTTCCTTGGAAGCCAAACAAGCTGAATCCACTAGTTCCTTTAATAATTGTACCGAGAAGCATAAAGATCCCGATTTAATGCTAAAGTCAGTAGAACGCTTAACATTAGAATTTGTCTCGTCTGCCGAACAATTAAGAACCAATAGCAATGCTACCGGCAATGGAACACAATCTTTAAGCCTAGATTCTATTGAAAATCAAAAGAAAATTAATTCATATTTGAATAGTGGAACTAATAATTCAACTTCTAATAATACTTGGAACGAAGACACCTGTCCTAATGATGTTAGTTTCCCCAGTGTTAGTGTAACTGCTCCCAAAGTAGCTTCTCTTAGTTACGATGATGACGATGAGGATCAAGCGACAACGGCCGATTATAAAGAACTAAATGATTTTGCTGAAAATACTCCAATAAACGAAGAGTTACCAGCCCCAGATATGTCTTTAGATTTTGATAACATTGGTCTACAGCAGAATGGCTACTACTTGGACTGTTCACAACCAACTTCTCTGGATTGTCTCACAGAGACAGAAAAAACTTTAGTAAATGGCGATAGCAGAAATGATAATAATTACACGATAAAGGAAAGCGTAGAAGAAGAAAGCAGCAATGGATTACACTTTAAATTGGGAGGCATAGTCCAGACAGCTGCTACAGCACAATCTTTCTTCTTTAATCCAAATGCCATGACCAACTCTACTTTTATAGCTCAAGAAGCCAGAAAACTGGCAGCTACATTACACACTTCCGATTTAGAGGAAGAGGAGGAATTGACATTTAGTATTAATAGCTTAGATTTGGATAATATTAGACCACCTTCGGGAATGGACTCTTTAAATATATCTGGATACTATCAGGATTCGACTCAACCGAATTCGCTACAAAAAATAAGCAACTCGCCCCACAGTCCTCAAATGTCTTTCAAATCACCGAAATTCCCTAGAAAAACTTTGCCTGCCGGCTTAGTGGCACGTAGAGCATTGGGACATATGCCTCCACATTTGACAGGCAGTGTAGAGAGTATAAATTCATCATGTAATCTATTACTTGACAATATTAAGCCGCCCTCTTTAATGGATGAACTTTTAGATTCAATGATAAGTGTAGCTAGCATACAATCGGAAATTGTTGATGACTGTAACAGCATGGCAACCACAGTAACTCTTTCGAATTACGAAACATGTGCTGGAGGCGAAGATGGTGACACTGTCACCTTGCAAAGTTGCTGTGATAACTTATTGCCAAAAGATGATGATCAAACTTTAAATGAAGGGAATACAACGCCGCTACCCTCAGACTATGACTTTAGTTCGGCCGAAAGTACACCGAAAAAATCAGCACCCGCTTCCCCGGCCTCAGGCTATAAGAAAAACCTTACACCAAAACAAAAGCGGAAAATAATCAAAGATCGTTTTAAAACCTATACAATTGAAGCAGATATGATTATTAACGAAGAGTTGCAAAGAAAAATGGAAGAAGCTCAACAAGATGAAACATTGACTATTGAACTAACTAACTTGGAGAGTGATGAACAGCAGAAAGACCAGCAGGAACAACAAGCAGACACTGATGCGCAAAGTACAACACCCCGTAGTAGGAGAAGATCTAGTAACGATCGTTATAAAACACAAACTATAATATATTCCGATCTACAGTTTAATCAGCAAACACAATTAAGCAGTTTAGAGTCAAATAACGATGGCGTGACGGACGACAATTCCTATTCCTCCATCAAAAATATGATTCAGAATTTTAAGTTTTTAACAACAGATACAATAGAATCTCAGCAGCACCAAAAGGAATGCGAACCAACTAGTTTGGATTACGATCAAAATTCTGAGACAGAATCATGCCATAATTTCGGCAACAATCTTAACTCTCTAACCGATAATGAGGACTATGAAGACGATCAGTGTGGCAATAAAACTCAAACCACTCAAAATGTTCGTCCTAGAATTGTAAAGCCTAGTGATAACGATTTGAAACATGAAGAAGAATCAGCCGATTTGGCGGCAGTTAAAGTTGTTAGAGGTGGTAAAAAACCCCAATATATATCACCTTACAGTATTAAGTATCAAAAATCTACTGTAGAGAGTAAGGCAAGTTCTAAAATACACACTTCCACCAATACGAATTTCTTAAGAAAACGGAATGGAAATGGTAATGTATCATTAACACCAGCAGTTAGTTGTAATGCGAAATTAGCACAAAAAAAGACGATTACAAAGGAGCCAGCAGCAAAAAAATCTGAAACAGAAGCTAATATAAATACACAACAACGTAATGCTGCACCGTCACCTCTTGAACGTCAGGGAACTTTTGTTAAAGATGAACCCTCTTTAGACTCATCAAGTGTTCCAGTTGTGGATACAAGTCCAACAAAAACTAAAATATCAAAATTGCCCATGAAACGACAAACTTCTACAACGTCAACGTCAGCACACACATCACCACAAAAGACAGCCAATACAAGAAAGTTATCAACATCTTCGGCAATGCAAACGACAAACAAACGCAATTTGGGCACAATCACCAAACCACAAAGAGCTAACAGTACGGTAAATATACGAGTTACAACAAATGCTGCTCGCATTGCAGTTTTGTCCAATCGAGTGTCTACCACTACACCACCCTCTCGCAGTAACTCCTCATTGAATTCCGCTAATGCTGCAGTAACAGCAGCACAAAATGCTGCCACTAAAATAAATCAAGCCCAGTCACGTATAGCGGGTATATGGCGTAAAGTAGACGAAGTGAAAAACAAACAACAGCTTCCACCCTCAAAAATAGTTAAGGGTTCGCAATTGAAAACAACTAAAACGGCACCACAACCCGGTAAGCTAATTCGCAGTACAACTTTCGATAATACTCCACCACTAGAGGTGAAACCGGCTAAATCGGTGCCACAACTAAATAGTACTAAATTACCAACAATTGGTGCTACGAAAATTGCTATAACACAACGACAATCCAGTGCTGTTAATCGAAAATAATTCCATTTATATAATTTCACTCAAACAATATATATGTGAATACAGTTGTGAATTAAAATTTTCACTATAGAATCATCGAAAAAGAAAATACATTCATATACATACGTATGTACATTAGGTTGGCCCCGTTTGTATGGAGAAAAAAATAAGGTATCGAGGTTCCCAACTAAAATGAAAATTTACTTTATTTTTACACATCGTTTCTTAAAATTTTGGAACAAAGGAACAATATGGGCTCGCATTTAATGACATAACAAAAATTTTGGACCAGGTCCAAATACAAGAAATAATACAATATAATCCAGCAGTTGTACCAAAACGATTTTTATGATTTTAGAATTAAAATACGCGTGTTTTTCTAAGCTTTTTTATGATATATAATACTTTTCACTTTTTCTAACAAATAAAATAATGTTTTTTTTTTTTTTTAATAGAAGTATGAAGTTTTATATATCATTAAAAAGTTTAGAAAAATACGCGTATTTTGTTGCTAAATATTTGTGTTCAAAAAATTCAAATATCTAATTTCTTTGTGAAAAATTGCAAAATCTTGAACTTATTGCAACATGATTTTAAATCTTTCAATACCAAATTTTCATATTCAGCCTTATCGCCAAAATAAGGCGAACAGTTTATTCCCTCGTATATTTTTTTCTTCCTATCAAAAATTTCTTACTACGAAAGTTAATTATTTAACATACGCCCAAATGCGAGTGGATTTTCTTTCTATAATTGGGAGATGTTCAATTAAAATTTTGAGAAAATATGGAAAACCCGAAAGAAGTATCTATTTTTATTTTGATCTAGCTCACGATAGGATAATTTCAGGACCAACATTTTGAGAAACGATCTCTAATGACTGAAGTAAATTTTCATTTAAGATGGGAGTTTAGGTTGCCCTAATGTATATGATTAAATAAATTCAAAATTAGAACACAAAGTTTTGCTTAGTTAAATTACAGCAAAATAAAGTCTGAAAATATTTAAATAAAAAAGGAAACTTCTGAGCTTGTTTTATAACGTTTGATTTTCTTCCCGGACTTACTGAAAATTGATTATCCATAATAAAATCTAGTTGATAATTCTTTAAATATACCTAAGTCAAATAAAAATAAAATATATTGTATATCAATAATTTACAAAAGGTATCCTTGAAAAATTTTCTAAAGATTAAACTTCCTGATTAAAAAATCTAAACTTTTTATTATCAAATTTAGATAAAAAATTCATATCTTCCGTATTAAAGCATTTAAAAAAATCAAACCACGAGTTCAGTCTACAAATATTAAAAATAAGACATGTGGCAGGAAAACTATATTCTAAGAGATTAATAACAATGATGAAACGATATAAAAACAATACTTTACATTTTGAATACATACTTAATAATTAAACGAAATTATGATAGCACAATTACATTTAAAGCATTAGGTTGTGCTTTAAGGAAATGAAATATTTTTCAATAAAAATTATTAGTCCAAAATAACAAAATTATGAATAAAAACAAAAACTCAAAAATGCAACAGTTGTATCCTAAAATTAAATCCAAACATTAATAAAATAATTAAATTGATTTTTCAACCTTAAAAAATATAAATGTGAATTTCACATGCAGATTCATGAAATGTAAGAATCCAATTAGATACAAACTAGGATTCTTTTCTTTTTTTTTAATTAGAAAAGTATTATAAACTGTAGTATAAATGTCCTAAGGCAAAAAAAGAAAAAAAGTAATAAATAAAACTTAAAATCAAATTTGAAAGTCAAAATAATTATTAAGGATCCTTTTTCTTCTTTTTTTTAGATACTTCAGCCAAATGTATTTAAATTATTATAAACAATTATATATTATAAAATTACTTAATTATTAATTTACAAAATTAAAACTCAAAAGAAAACTTATATCATTTATTATTTTTAATATTTAAACATCATTTACAATTTTAAGAATTTAATGTATTTCCAATAACTTGAGACTTTAAAATCTGATACCAAAAAAAAAAACTATTTTTACTTTTTATAATTTTTCTTTATATTATCTGTTTATCGAAAGCTTTATATTTTCAAAAAATTGTTTTTTATTTCAATATTTTTTAAAAAAAAAAGTTTTATTTATTAGGTTTTAGTATTTTTCTTTTATTATTATTATTTATTTCTTTATTAATATTATGCTAGTAATTTTGTATTAGTTATATATGTATTAAGAAATTTGTATGGTCGAAAAAAAAAACAATATTTTATTGATTACCAACACATATAAAAATAATTAGTTATTTAAATAAAATGAATATCAATAAAAAATAGTGTTTAAATTAATTATTTCTAAAACGATTTTGTTGAGATTTTGTTAAATATTATGTAAGCAGAGCTTCAAAATAATTAATTCAGATATAAATTTTATTCAGCTTATAAAAATCTAATTCTAAAAATAATTCTTATGCTTAACTTTGTATTGAAGTAATTCTAGATTTGTGTCGTTCATGAACGAATCGATTCAATTAATGGAACGAAGATCAATTCGCGAGAATGACTTTTACCGAACGGCGTCAGTGTTATGGAGATTTTATATAAAATGTTATAAGAAAATTGCCAAAATTCTATTTATAATGCTCTACAAAAATATTAAATGTCATGTCGTGTAGTTCATATTCATCCATTTATTGTATTCATTTTCTTTTTTAAATAACCCAAAATCTGGTTATGAGAGATAACACTTTTCGGTAAAATTTATTTTTTCACTATAAATTAAAATTTTCACAAAAATCTAATTTTTCACTAAAAATCTAGTTTTTCATTAAAAATCTTATTATTCACTAAAAAATTTATTTTTCACTAAAAATCTAATTTTGCACAAAAAAATCAAATTTTGCACAAAAAATCTAACTTTTAACTAAAAATCAAATTTTTTACTAAAATCTTATTTTTCGTTAAAAAAAAAATAATTTTTTTAAATTATGATTTTTCAAGAAAAATTTCAACCCGTCTTACCGTCTATACTAGCCTTTTTCTTGTTCGCACATGAACGAAATGTCGAACATTTGTCGAACAAATCATAATTTTTTGTTTGCCGACAGTGTCACTTCGATACTTTTACATTCAGCGCCTCTTCTTCCGTACACAAAATGACGTTTGGTGGCAAACATGGTTGCTCGAACAATTGTGCGAATAAGAACAAAACATGAACATGTTGGGTCCACACTATCTAAATGTATTTCATTTATTTATTCAGCATAGTAATACAAAGCCTTCAAGGCCAAAATATAAATATGTATTACACAGTAATAATCCACAATGCGCACAAAATTGTGTTCATTGCTCGAACATGAAAAAAGCGTGTGTGGACGGCGCGTTATGCAGACGTGTGTATGTAGCCATTGAAAAAAATCTAGGTAGCGTATCGCAGAAATCTATTGAAATTATATTTTTACGTATCTACGAGACTTTTTGACAACCCTGTAATTTATTTTCTTTGCAAAATAACTAAAGAACCTAGGGCGCACGATTTGCCAATCATTTTTGAAAAATGCATTTAAAATCGCCATATTTGTTTGCCGAAATTTGTCACTATAAATCAGAGCAGCGCAGCATCATCCATCAATTTTACTAAAATACAACCATGTCAGAAAAATCTTGCAATCTGGCAATATTATTTTTTTTATCAATTTCTCTTTTCATATCATTCCCTAGAAAAAAAATCATTAAGAAAGAAATAGCAAAGAGCATAAAACGAAAAGCCGACTAATTTATTAACTTTCTCGAATTTGTTTTAACAACATATTAAAACACAGCCTAAAAAATTATTTATAACAAATCCAAAAGCTTATTAACTATAGTGAACAATTTTATAAAGAAACATCAACAAAATGGTGTTCAGAGAATCAGTGAAAACAACGTTGTTAATGTTGTTTGGTATGCTGGTAGCAGAATGTGCTGTTAGCACTAATGAATATATGAAAAGGGAGCACTCGTTAGTGAGACCCTTTCAGGGTGAGTCAGCAATCAATGAAAAATGTCAGTAAAATAAATAAATTGGATATGTATTTATTTGAATTTTAGGTGTTGGAGTAAATTTACCCAATTGGGATTTTCTAGGTCATACAGTAGTTACTAGCAACTATATAAGACTGACACCAGACTTACAATCCAAAAGTGGTGCTTTATGGAATTATTCGGTAAGTAATAAAATGAATAAAGAGTTCCATGAATGAAACATATGTGTCTATTTTACAGCCATGCTTGACTAAAAACTGGGAAGTACATGTCACATTCAAAGTTCACGGCAAAGGAAGTGAATTGTTTGGTGATGGTTTCGCTATATGGTATACCAAAGAACGTATGCAACCTGGCCCAGTCTTTGGCAGTAAAGACCATTTTTCAGGATTGGCGGTTATTTTGGATACCTACAGTAACCACAATGGTCCCCATAATGTTAGTAGTTTAATGTCCCTATTTTAAAGAGAAATAAAACTTTAAATGAATTTTAGCATCAACATCCTTATCTTAGTGCTATGGTAAATAATGGTACTTGGAGCTATGATCATGATCGAGACGGTACTCATACCCAACTGGCTGGCTGTGAAGTGCGTTTTCGCAACGTAAATTATGACACACATGTGGCTATACGTTACGAAAATGATATTCTTTCGGTGTCAACGGATCTTGAAAATCGTGGAGAGTGGAAAAATTGTTTTGTTGTAAATAATGTAGAATTACCCACCGGTTATTTCTTTGGCTTATCAGCTACCACAGGTGATCTTTCCGATAATCATGATATTTTGGGTTTTAAATTTTATGATTTGGATACAAATGTTACGGTAAGTTAAGTTAGGGGTGCCACATTTTGGAGATACAAAAAGAGTATATTCGGTTACAAAAGAGTACATTTTTTAGTCAAAACCAATGTTATTATAATTCATTCAATTTATTATTTATATTATTCATCGTTTTTCAATAATTTTCTGTGTTTATGTGTTAGAGGATTTCCCAATTTCATCAACGTCCGAGTCTGACAAATCCATATAATCAAATGTCCTAACTAGCGTGACCACTAGTTTTACTAAAATACTGGAATTGTTTGATCATACAAATGATTTGTAAGAAAAAGTAACAATATTCCGAAAAATATTAGTTATGATCAATAATGAGTAAAAAAATAGTTTTCCATTAAATAGATAAGCAAGAAAATGTTTTATACACTCCGTTGCAGAACTATAAGTATACATTATTATTGCTGATTTCTGGATATTTAAAAGTCGTAGAATAACGTAAATTGGCAATATGTAAAAGCAATTAATATAGAAAGTATTTCTATGAATATATATATTTTTTTTACTTTGAATTTTACTATAAATTTTAGAGTAAAATTATTTAACAAAAAACATTTTTAAAATGGCACCCCTAAGTTAAGTAAATATAATTTTAAAATTGATGTATGTATATTTTGTTTTCTATTTTAGCCTGAGCAAATAATGGCCCGTGCCAATATTATACCAAATGCTAAAACTTTCGAAGCACCACGGGAACATAAGGATGACCCTAAACCTGGTATGTCGAATACTAAAATCTTTTTTATTTTATTGTTTGGAATGTTGGCAGCGGTGGCTGTTGCTATTTTTGCAATTTCCTATTTCAAAGAGAAAAATTCGCGTAAACGTTTTTACTAGTTGCTAAATTTAGTCTTCTAACCTCCACAAATTTCTTTGAGAGAAAAAAGACATGACCCAATAATTACAACAAAGAAAAAGAATATAAAACATTTTTAATATTCTAAAAGTCAATTTTATTTAATTTTAAATTAACTTTATTCTACTTTGAAAATTTTCTAGTATTTCCTTTTTATATTTATTTAATTGGTTTATAGTATTTATTTCTTTTTAATTAGAATAAAAAATAAAAAACGAAACAATAAAAAAATGCAATTTTCCAGTGATATTGCATCTCCACAAATTTTTATGTAGCAAAATGTTTAAATGAAATATAAAAAAGTAAATGTGTAATGTAATTAAAGCAACAAATGCAAATGGATACAAATTTGGATAATTGTAAATAAATAGTTAAATGTAAAAAAAAGCAAATACCTATTAAAGTGTTTCATTTATATGGTAAAATAAAATTTTATATTTATAAATAAAAACAGGATTTTAATACAAAAGAAAAAGATTTTATATTTATTTCAGTCGAAAACAGACTTCCATGAGAGTTTTCTCTTACATTTACTTTTGTCGGTCGCGTTCAAATGTGGTTTTATGTAGGGGGGGTATATCGGTTGGTTATAAGGCACAAGATATGAGCACTCTACTTATGGTGCATTCTGGCCCATTGCTTGAGTACAGTTTTATAAGGACAAAAATATTTGACTACTTTTCCAAAGTCAAATAATAAAAATCAAAAAAAAAAAAAAAAAAAAAAAAAAAAAAAAAAAAAAAAAAAAAAAAAAAAAATACTTTCACTTTTATGATAAAATTCATATCTGTTTACCCCCTAGTAAAATATATAAAAAAAAACGTTTCAAATTATAGCCAAGAAATCCAAAAGTATGAAAATATTAAGTCTTTTACAATTAATTTAGTGGGAAGGTACACCAAGCTTCCAAAAATTTAGTATTTTTTTTTTTTTTAATTACTGATCAATAGAAATGTCAGATTATGCTCAACTGTATTTTTTAATCGAATTTACGATTTAACAATGTTCGGAACAAAATTTCATCTTGCTCAACCAAAAATAACAGAATCGATTTACGTGACAATTTTGTTTGAAGCAATTCGTGGTTCTGGCCATTTCAAAGTAATGTTATCAATTCCACGGTAAATAAATAGATTAGAGCTGAAAAGAAATTCCTTTTGAGAATAAAATAGAACTCATTTTCTCATAAAATTTATTAAAACTTCGGCTTTTTATATGAGCGAAACAACATATCATAGTTGACCACTGATGCGTTTTTGCAACACCCGATAGGTATACAAATTATTACTTTATCTTAACGGGATCAGATAATGGTAAGAAATGGATTAATATGACACTAAAGTTAAAGTCCTTTTTTGTATAGTTCAGAATTTGTTGCTAATAATATTTTATTTTGGTCCATAGCTTCTAAACTAAATGAGACTTCAGCTTAAAATTTTTCATTCGTAGGGGGAAGAGCTAAGAATTTTAAAAATACCGTTTTTAAAATATACTAATTTGAATTATATATTTGGAATTTGAACTTTTTATGTCATAAATATTGAACTGAAACTTGATAATCAACCATTTATAATTATCCACCATTTATATACGTCCATCAATATTTTTTGGACGCTAAATGGTCGTAATACCTTATGATTTTAAAAACACTACCAATGATCAATTTTGAGTCATCTGCTGTCTGTTTTTGAAATAGAATCTCACTAAAGGGACGTGGACCAAATGTGCACTATAAGACGTTGCGAAGCGCGAAAATCTAACACAAAGAGACTTATATATCATAATATGTAACGTGTAGATCAAAATATTAGTATTATATAAAAATATATGAGATTGGTTGTGATTTAAACTGTCAAAAAATAAACGCATGCAAGAGTTTGTTGGTGTGTGTGCATGTGTATTTTAAAAAGTACTACTTAAAAAAGTGCTTTCTTTTGTAAAATTGCTTAAATTTTAAGGCTATTTTTCTTTAAAAGACAATAATAAATATTTTATTAAAGTTGACTATACAATTTTAAATTTCTAAATTAAAAGTACAATGTTACTTTGTGACAGAGTTGAAAATTAATGAAATTTATAAAGATTCTTAGAAACCTTTACACAAAGCTCGAACAGATGTAATATTATAACAAAATGATTAACTCTGTTAGTGTTATCGTCACATATTATGTCTATTGTGAGACGGTATGTAAAAAATAAATATAGTACACTGTCTGGACAGTCGATTTTAGAGCCCGCCGTTTAAATTGATCGGCGCAGGACTCTGATGAAAATAACAAATATCAATAAATAAAATCTCTAAACAATGACCACCGATGAAAGAAATTTTCGATCTTCATATTATGAAAAGGTTGGCTGCCATAGTGTCGAAGAAAAAAAGTCCTTAAACAAACTGTTGCAAGATAATATACGGAATCATGTGAAATTAAAGCAATTTTGTTTAAGTTACACCGTTCCCACCACACATCGTAGTCTATTATGGAATATTATTTTGGGTGTAATGCCATTGCACAAAAACTCCACAGTATACATAATGGAACAAAGAAAAGCTGTCTATGATGATCTACTCAGAGCAGTAACCGTAATGCAATATGTTAATCAAACAACTCCCAAATGTAAAGTTCTTTTGAGTATGTGGCAGTTGGAACAAAATCGTTTGCTACATGCCAACAATAGCGATAAAACGGAGAATGATCAAAATTTTGTAGAAATTGTAAAAGTGTTGCTGCAACTATTTGATGACGATGTTGAAATTTACTGGCTGGCTAAAGAGTTTTATGCTTGTACCAGGGAAATACAAGTGGAGTGTGGAAAACTTAAGGAGTTGACACAAAATTTGCTTAAAAAGGAAGATAGTCAATTGTGCAGGTACAGTTCTTTTCTTTACATATCAGGTTTCTTAATATTTTTTCTAGTCACTTGGACAATTTGGCAGTTTTTAACTCGGATGATCTCTTGGACAAATGGTATGTAACTTGTTTCGCTGGAGTAATCAATGAATCAAGTTTGGTTCGTGTTTGGGATAAAATTTGTGGAGGTTCCAAAAAGATAGTAGTATTTATATTTTTAGAATTGGCGAAAGCTTTGAGTGAAAAAGCCTTCAAATGCAACACAAGACAAGAGTTCAAGACTCTAGTTGAACAGGTAAGTTTCCATAAGTATAATTTGTAATAAATGAATATATAAAAAAATTATCCTAATTTCAGATTAAAGATCCTGATGCTCTAATTGTGAATAAAGCTATAAAAACATGGCAAAATAGCAATCAACATAGTGAAAAAATAACCGTTCATTAAATAATAAAACTTATTTTATTTAAAAATTAATTTATTAACGATTCTTAGCTTAAATATATTTGAAAACAACATCCTTTCTATCTTGTACTGTTTGCAATTCAAGTGTTACTGGGCATTGTAACCAATACGATAATAGTTCTTCAGTATAACCAATAAGGAAATACATTTTACGGGCACTAATAGCTTGTCTAACAATAGCAGCTATACGTATCATATTATGTTGACGTTTAATTATCACCTCCGAACAGACCAAAGAGTGCCAAGTTCCAGTTATAAACTTTCGAATAAATATATCTTCAATGGCGGTTTGGGAGGGACGCAAACCATCCAACATAGTGGCTGATTTAAAAAAAAATGTATAAATTTAGTTTGGTAATAAACAAATATTTTCATAAAACTTACAAGTATTCCAAGAGTTCCATGATTTGCGGTGAGCTATATAATGTGGAGGATTAGCCATTTCATAAGTTAAAGGTTTGTCGCGTTTTGTGGTTATGCGATAGCGGCCAGATTGGGTTTTCGAACAGCTGGCCGAGGTGTGTATAGCCGCAACAGCATATTTATTACAGGCCAATGCTTCTGTTAACAACAATGTTTTTAGCTAAAAAATATTTTAACATTTTCATATATAATTATTTTATTTTTTATTAATACTTCACTTACTTTTTGTAAACCTGACATCTTGTTGGAGCTGCTTAAAAATTGACAATCAGCTGTTAGATGAAAATGACGTAACTTTTTTTGTATAAAGCATGTTCAGTGTGTAATTACCAATTTGTCATCATTCTACGCTACATGACAAATGTCAGTTAGAAATAAGAAGCAGAATATTACAAGAAAAAATTGTGTTTTTTTTCTAATATTGTTTGTTAAGTTAATTTTTTTGTATTAATTTTCTATTAAAGTTTATAAAGAATTTTATATACAAATGTTAAAGTGTCATATAATTGGCATTAATTTATGCGAAATATATAAATTTAACATAGTACATCTATAATTTAAAACAAGGTATTATGCAAAATTGTTTTTTTCTCTTAAGCTTGTCTACATCATCATGTAATTATTGACCTGTAACAATTTTTTAAGTTCTGCTTTTTTTCTTTTATGTCCGTGTACCTCCAATTATGAAATAGTTGTAAAAAATGCCGGAAAAAGTGTATAATGAGTGAATTGTGCAAAAATTATTAATACTGTTTACGTGTTACAAAACTCATTTCATCTTTTTCTCAAAAAATAAATTTACTTTTTCACATACCTCCACACTCATAAAATCGATAATTTTTCAATCAACGATAAATAACTACTATTTTGTTTGCATATCAAGCTACTGTACTAGTACATTTGTAAAATATATTTTTTCAATATTGAAAAAATAATGTTTTAAACAAATATTTATATTTATATACATTATTAAGTTATATATACATATTTAGTTATATTTTCCAATACATTTTTACAAATAGTAAACGGTTCCAGGTATACAAGAATTGATCTTTCTTAAATATTCAATTCAATTTTAAAAAGTTTAATTTAGAAAATTGACGTATCATTATTCAATATTTATATGGGCTAGTAAAATTATTTTGATTTATTGATTAATATTTCCGAATTTTTATCTCAAAAATATTTTGTTTTTTTGTTGACAATAGCCATTATTTTTTAAAAATGGAACAAGAAATTGGTACTTGGGATTCGGTTTTGTTGGAAAATCTTTCTGAAGATAGTTTCATTAATAACATACATCAACGCTATAAACGCGATAATATTTATGTAAGTTAACGTTGCATTTATGTTTAATTTTATTTTAAAATAAAAACCATATTTATTTAATGTTTGAAAAATAGACCTACATCGGCACCTCTGTGGTTGCAGTAAATCCATATCATCACATATCAGAACATTCGTTGGACTTAATACGCAATTATGGTAGCAAGGGTATTTTTCAATTGCCTCCACATATGTAAGTTTAAAATAAATACATAAGCAAATATTAACTATGAAATTTAAGTTGATTTGAACAAAAATTTCATTTAAATTTATACAACCCAATAAACCAAACGTTAAAAATTATTAAAACATTCAAAATCTGTTAACTATTGATTCTTTTGTATTATTGTTTATTGAAAAATTATTAATAATTAAATTTTGCTTTTGCGTTTTCGGTCATATAATATTATATTAAAATCTACCAATTATAATATCGTTTTCGTTGTCATATCGTTCTATAGTTTATTGGGTAACAACCAAGTTTTTTATTTTTATATACACAATTGTAATTGACAGGAAAAAATATTGTATTGCTTTTTTTATAGTTATGGTCTCTCGAATTTGGCCTTTCAATCCCTAAAGGATCAAAGTGAAGACCAGTGTATATTATTAACAGGTTCGTTATAAACTCCTTAATGTCAATATAATTCTTTTATAGCTATTTTTCTTAATTTTCGTTACAGGTGAAAGTGGTTCTGGTAAAACAGAATCCTTCAAAATGATTGTCAATTTTTTAACACATATACAAGAGAGGTCAAAGGATGCAACAAGCTCTCAACGAAAACAATCAACTACCAGTTTAACAGGCGTAGCTTCTGCTGCGGTTTCTGCAAACTTACCGAGTTCTTGTTTAACAGCCGGCAGTCACAAACATCGTCGTACATCCAGTTCATGTTCTGTAGGCCCTACAACGAATTATATGCTTTGTAAAAATACAACGGCTACGGCGAGTACTAGTACTTGTTTGTCGGTGCAAAGACGTCAGTCACCCTCGCCCGGACCGACAGCAAGAAGATGCGATGCTGCATTACAGCATCGTTCAAGGGCAGATAGTTCGGAGCGTCAAGGAAAATGTTCAAATGTACGAGAAAAAATGGTTGATTTCGACTTTTCCCATCATAAAAGTAGCGAAAATATAACAACAACGGAAAGTACTCATACAACAGCAGCATCAATACATTATAGCCAAATGCAACTGGGTTCATCAGGGGTAACACTGTCACCACATCCTACGAAATCATGTTTTAAACATCACCAATCCACACAAGTTCCCTGTAATAATGCCACTCCTTTAAAATCAACGTTGTCTACATCACCATATACTAGAAGTGCTTCCCCCAAGTTTTTATCTGGCAGCTCCAGTGGTGGTTGTCGGCAATGTGGCCATAGTAAGTGTACCAGAGCTCAAAGTTTTGAAAGAGATGAGCCCGATTTTAGTTTTCAAAGAGGCTCAGGTGGTCGTAGTTTATCAGCTTATCCCTCGGTTCAACTACAACGCGGCAGTTGTTCCAATCTTGTGCGTCAAACATCAAATGAAAGTTATGCGCGTGATGACCGTTCATCTCTAATGGGCTCTATGCAACGCATTTCCCTCTATGATGCTCACAAAATGTCACAAACAGCTGCACAAAGATCACCTTCTTCATCAATATCTTCAAGAAAATATAAAAATCCTTTAAAACGTTTAAGAGAATGTGTATCGTATGCAGATGTCTTTTTAGAGGCCATGGGAAATGCAGCAACACTTAAGAATAATAATTCAAGTCGTTATGTAAGTTTAAAATAATTTGGAAACGAACTATTATATTGAAAACTTCTTATATTGATTTTAGGGAAAGTTGTTTGACATTGAAATCGATTTTAAAGGAGATCCCATGGGAGTTCATATAACACATTGTAAGTTGTTCAAATTCTTCAGATATAAATTTTTAAAGTATGTTTTTCCACATTGCTAAATTATATATTAATATAAAAACTAATTGCAAAAAAGGTTGTTACTAAGTAAAATAACATTTTTATTTTTCATGGCTTTCAATTAGATATGTTGGAAAAGGTTTGTTTATATAAATAATCATTTTGTCAAAAAAATCTTATTGAAAAGTTATTGCTCCATTTATAATATTTATATTTTTTTCACTAAAATAAAAATAGCATTAAGTAAATTTTTAACTTTCCTTTTTACAGACCCGAGTAACAAACACTGCAGTAGGAGAAAGAAATTTTCATATATTTTATCAATTATTATTGGGTGGTGATTTACAATTATTAAGTAAGTATTTTAATTAAAAATAATTTTGCATATTTGTTTTATTTATACAATATATGTAACAGAATCTCTAAAATTATATCGTAATGTGGAAAAATATGAAATATTGAAAAATACAACTGCCATTGAAGAAGATCGCACTAACTTTCATTACACAAAGGTATGGTAAAATTATTTCTATATATACTTTATGTATTTTATATTACTTTTTTATATTTTGTGTTTCTCACAGAAATCCTTAGAGGTTCTTGGTTTATCATGTGATGATATAAATGCCATTTTTCGTGTTATAGCTGTTGTCCTTAAATTAGGTAATTTTATTTTTGTACCGGTTACAAATATAGACGGCACTGAAGGTTGTCAAATATCAAATATTTATGGTGAGCTTTTTGTCCATGTATTTTTTAAACAATTTATTTATTATTATTTTTTTTAATGTTTGCAGAAGTACATGAAACTGCTCATTTGCTTAATTTGGAAGCTCAAATTTTAATTAATTGCCTTACAAGAGCTAGTTGCTCAAATAGTACACAGGAGGATGTGGGTAGGTTTAAATTTTCAAAATCATTTTATATTTCTAAATTTCTTATCCTTTAAACTGAATATAAAAAAATTTAATTATTGCTACGCGAAAAAAAAAAATATTTATAAAAATAAATTTATTTTGATGAAAATTATTTCTTACAGGTTGCGAACTGGATGCCCGTCAAGCTTCTATAGCACGTAACACTTTATGTCGTACACTTTACGGACGACTCTTCACTTGGCTGGTGAATAAAATTAATGAGAGCCTTAAATCAACGCAACGTGAAAAGAATTTAGCTTTATTAGATTTTTATGGTTTTGAATTGTTGGATAACAATTCGTTCGAACAATTTGCTATCAATTATAGCGCTGAAAAAATTCATCAGAATTTCGTACACAACGTACTCAGGGTGGAACAAGAGCTATATGCCCGCGAAGGTTTAGAGTGGTCGCGAATCGATTATTTTGATAATGAGTCAATATGTGAACTTATCGATAAACCCAACTATGGAATATTGAGTTTAATAAACGAACCACATCTAACCACTAACGAAGCTCTACTGCAGCGCATACAACAATGTTGTGCTGGGCATCCGAATTTTATGATTTCTCAACCGAATACCATGTCATTTCGCATTCGCCACTATGCGAATGTTGTCCAGTATTCGGTGCAACGTTTTTTGGAGAAAAATTCCGATATGCTGCCAAAATATATAAGTTCAGGTTTATATCAAAGTAAACTGCCACTCGTACAAAGTCTTTTTCCCGAAGGGAATCCACGAAGACAGTCCACTAAAAAACCCACCACTTTAAGTTCCAATTTACGCACTCAATTACAAACTTTACTCGCCATAGTTAAGCCCAGACGTTCCCATTATGTTTTCTGTATAAAGCCCAACGAATGCCGTCAACCGAAAACTTTTGACATGGCCTTGGTCCAACATCAAGTTCGTTACATGTCATTAATGCCTCTGGTCAATTTATGTCGCCAAGGTCACTGTTTTCATATGTCTCATGCCAAATTCTTTTTACGTTATAAATTGCTTAACAACAAAACTTGGCCACATTATCTCGGCGGCAGTTGTGTTGAAGGTATTGCTGTCATTATACGTAATCTTCCTCTACCCTCAGCTGAATTTACAATTGGTACCAAAAATGTTTTTGTACGCAGTCCGCGTACTGTTTATGAGCTGGAACAATTTCGTCTTGGTCGTATGAATGAATTGGCCATATTGATACAGAAAACATTTCGTATGTACAAAGATAGGAAATTATATTTACGTATGCGTGAAAGTCAAATTGTGATATCAAGTTCTTGGCGAACTTGGAGGGTAATTTTCTATTGTTTTTAATAACATGTGTGGTTATTTTGCATGATTTTTATTTTATTTTGTTTATAAAAACCTAAGTTTTAAATTTTAAATCTTTATGGACTTAGAGTGAATACGATGAGTCGTAAAATGTATTATGCAAACTAAAAAATTATATAATGTCTTATTAAAATTTGATGATGTGTAAGATTTTACGATCGCACATTGATCCGAAAAGACCCTTTTTAAATAATTGTGTAACTTTTTAATTGAGTGGCGGCGAACATCTCAATCTGAAGTTACAGAATTATTTCCAAGAAATGTTTTGGAACCAATGTGTATCATCTATTCTTTTCTAATGCAAACGTCTACACAGGTGTAAAATTTAAAACAGGGATTATGTTAAAACTTGTAAATAAAATAGTTCATTATACGTAATTATTTAATTGCATGTTTTTTTTTTTGTTAATTTGGTAATAATAAAAATTCTTACATAGGAATGTCGATTTGGTATTCCCTTTACTGGGCGCAGACATTTATGGAGTCTTTATCGTATAGTAAGCATGTTTATTACATATTACAAATCGCTTTGCAATTTATAAAATTATAATAGTTGATTTTGTAGTTTATTTAAAATTCCTAGTAAGCAGAGTTGTGTATATGTTATTTTTTTAATTTTATATTAATAATAAAAAATAAATCCAATTTTTCTAGGCCCGTGAAGAATATCGTAGTATGCGTTATAAACGACAAGTAAAATGGGCTGTTGATGTTATAACACGTTATTATTTGCGTTGGAAAATTCGCCAATTTTTCCTTTCCATACCGCTGCGTTTGCCACCAAACACTTTAAGTCCCCTATCTATAGATTGGCCTACGGCACCAAAATTTTTATCGGAAACATCACGTTTGTTACGTGCTATTTATCATCGTTGGAAATGTTATATATATCGTAACTCATTTGATCAAACAGCAAGAAATCGTATGCGTGAAAAAGTTACAGCGAGTATAATTTTTAAAGATCGCAAAGCTTCCTATCCGAGAAGGTAAAATGAATATATATATACATATATTATTAAAATTAACATTTATTGCTAAACTTGTATTATAGTGTGCCTCATGCATTTATTGGAGATTATGTACGTTTAAGACATAATCAACAATGGAAGAAAATGTGCGTAGAAACAAATGATCAGTATGTTGTGTTTGCAGATATTATAAATAAAATTACCAGATCGAGTGGAAAGGTTAATAATAAAAAAGAAATTGTTTATAATTAAGATACCACTACAAAAAATTTCTTTCTCAGATTGTGCCTATTTTATTAGTTTTGTCTACTTCATCTTTATTGTTATTGGATCACAGAACTCTACAAATAAAATATCGTGTACCGGCCGCTGAAATCTATCGTATGTCATTAAGTCCTTATCTAGACGATATAGCAGTGTTTCATGTTAAAGCTGTAAGTGTAGACAAAAATGAGCGTGTAAATCAAATATTTAAACGTTACATTCAAATTATATTTACAGTCTGAGTTTGGTCGTAAAAAAGGAGATTTTGTATTTCAAACGGCTCATGTTATAGAAATTGTAACAAAAATGTTTTTAGTTATACAAAATGCTACCGGAAAACCTCCTGAAATACATATTAGTACAGAGTAAGTTATTTTTGAACCATACCATGGTTCAAAAGATTAAAAGATTTTTTTATAAATCTTTAAATCAGTTAAACTATGCAACAATATTTTTGGCGGAATCGTTCCATCTGTAATAGATATTATTTGGTGCGTGTAATAAACCTTCCAAGAGATTTTTTATAAATTATTTATAAATTTTATAAATTAAATACCTTTCCTTTTTTAAACCTAAGTAGTCTTAAATAAGTCGAAAAAATTATAGAAAAATAGTTCAAAGTCATAGTATAACTATCATGGTTCTAAGCATAGAAAACCAAGTTGCTCAGAAAAAACATAACTGTCAAAAAAAGTTAACTCTTCGTAGTGTTAGTAAATATTTCATTAGAGTAAATTTATATCCCTTTATACGCCCCGTTTTTAAGACTGATATTTCAATCGTTGAAATATATTTCTTGAATTTTAGTAAATAAATAAATTTAAATTTAATTTGGATATAGTTTTAGTTAATATTTGAATTACAACATATGCAAACACTTCGTATATTCTATTCTGGCTTTTTTTGCCTATGTAATAATGTTTATGGGCCTTAAGGCTTTAATATTACTTTTATGGAATAAATAAAATAAAAATTAACAAAATAAATAATTCTTTGGTTCACTGCAAAAGGTAAAAAAAGTCTATCCATTTTTGGTTATTTGTTATATAAACGCCATAAACTAGGCAATGAAATATCACATAAAAGTTTTCTTAAAATTATTAAGTAAATTTTTATTTTTGATTTAATTTTTTTTTATAAATTCTACACCAGATAAAATTTAAAACTTCTGTGGAAATTTAGAAGATTTTGATCCATTTAACCCAAGTCTTAATTGACTTGTATGTCATTTATTATATTATTTTTTAGAATTGTTTAAAAAAAATGTTTAAAAAATCATTAAACAAAAATCCAGATGAATTGATTCCGCCTCAACCGAATAATTCTAAATTTGTCGCATAGTTTTGTATAAATTTTTAATGATATATTTTTGAGCCATGTATATTTTTACGATTAGATTTGAAGCTAATTTTGGACAACAAACAGTTATATTTAATTTTAAATATGGTGGCATGTCCAATATTGCGCAAGGACTTCCCAAAGTTACTAGAAAAGCCAACCGAATGGAAATTATTGTATGATCCGCAACAAAAATTTATCGTTGGACATCATTAACTTTTTTAAATCCGTATGAGCTTGATGCTATAGCAGATTGAAATATGGATCACAAATACATCAGTACACAGTAGTATGCAGCTACTCACACACACACACATTAACCTGACCTTTTTCCCACTCATTAAAATTACAACAAAACTGACAATCAAACAGATTCAGTTGATCATAAATAAATAAATTATTTATAAAAAAGAAACATATTTACATAAGAAAATATTAAACTTGAAACATATTGTTTCAACATTGTAATTATATTTGTGTGCCAAAAAATGATATACATATATACAGTGCTGTGCAATTTAATAGGCTATTGTGTATTAAATATTTTCTCTTCGATTTAAAAAAACATTCTCTTAGAAATTTTTGGTACCGTTATTTTTGATATTGTCAATACTAAAAATAATGGGCATTTTTAAGAAGTTTCTTTCTTTCCTTTATGTGTTTTTGTAAACATTTTAAGAAAACTTAAAATATAATTTGTACAAAATAATAGACTTATTTTAAGAGATTATAGTTTTTTTTTTTAATTTACCTTGTAATTTGGATAAATTTTCTGAAAATAATTAAATGTAAGGTAAATTAAATATTATTGTTGAAAAAGTATTATAAAATATTATTTTTATGAAAAGATACATTGCACTACTGAAGAAAGGCGAATAGTGAAAAAATTACGTGACCAAGGAAAAACCCTTGATTTTATTGCGAAATTGCTTGGAAGGTCTAATAATTTCGTCAGAAAAGTGGAAGCCATCAAAAGAAACACGTGGTAGACCTCCCAAAACAACCGCTACCACGGATAGCTCTTCTGGTAGATAAGGAGCCATTTCTATCTTCAAAAGCCTTTTCTGAAGAAATAGATAACATAATTAGTGCTTCAACAGTCCGACGAAGACTTTTAGAGAAAAGTTTGCCAAGTAGAAACGCCAGGAAGGTACCATTTTTAAGCTCAGAAAACAAAGCAGATCGAAAAAAATTTGCCACAAAATTTAAAAAATACTGTAGTTGATGATTTTAAGAACATTTTATGGAGCAACGAGACAAAAATTAACTTGTTCGGGTCATATAGTCGCAGAAATGTTAGAAGATCAAACGGAAAGGAACTAGATGATCGTTATACAAAAACAAAAAAGAAAACTGTAAAACACGGCGGATTAAGTATAATGGTGTGGGGTGCATTTTCTTGTCATGGTGTTCGCCTCCAGAAATAATGTACAAATAAATGTGATATTTTGAAGGATATTATGCTACCCTAGGCGGAGAACAATATGCCACCAGAATTGACTTTTTAATAGAACAATGATCCTAAGCACTCCTCAAAATTAGTTAAATCTTGGCTAAGTGCTAACTATGTATTTGTTTTAGAATGGCCTTCAAAGTCAATGGATCTCAATCCTATTCAGCACATTAGGGTTGAACTGAAGAGAGTGCTAGATAGGAGCGCATTTCAGAATAAAAATCAAGTTTGGGAAGAGGTTAAAAAGAAATTTCTATAAAAAAATGCCGAAAATTTATAGAATCAATGCCCAGAAGAGTTCAGTGCGTTTTAAATAACAATGGCGGTCAATATTAGTAGAAAATTTAATTTGTTTTAATTTTAATTTGTTAAAAAAAAAAATTGTTTAAGAAATATTGAATAAGTCTATTATTTTGAATCATAGGAAAAATATTTATTTTTTTAAATAAAGTCATAAAAAACATTTGTGGCTGGTGTATCTTTTAGTACAGTTCTTAAATAAATAAAAA